>VWZP01010904.1:6483666-6516412 GCA_013396995.1 Dicaeum eximium | reverse complement strand
GCACACATTAATACAGCAGGCCCCGGGGCCCTCCCGCCGCGGGCCGCAGGCCGGCCCTCGGCCCGGGAGCAGCCGCTTCGTGCGCTCCGCTGGGCAGGTTCCGCCGCAGGTCAGCGGTGGTGACAGCAATTCTTTTTTCGTAATTTTTTTTTATGAATGGAGATTGTGGTATGCAAATGAGAGCGATTCACAAAAAAAGGAAACATGGCGGCGGCGGNCCGCAGCAATCAACTTTAAACTTCCCTATCACAAGAAAAGTTTCGAAATACTTTATATTTCTGTTTCAAAGCCATAAAGAACTCGGATGTTTTCTGACAAACATTTACCGCCTCCGACCCAAATGCATTTCAAAGACCGATTACATGCAGGGGAACACAGCCGCACACACACACACACACAATCTCCTCTGGATTTCCTCCAAACCAGCCACAGCAAAAATATTAAGAGATCCTTGAACTATCCCTTTCCTCTCGGGGGGTGGGGAGGGGGAAGGGAAGGGGGAAAAAGTCCCAAGCGCTCATTAAAAGAAAAATAAGAAAGAAAGGGAAAAAAGGGCTTTAGGGTAGGTTTAAGCTGTATTTACACTGACTGACTCATCCAATTAAAATTCAGGAGCAGTTTCCTGCAGGATGAAGCTCCCACACACTAGTTTCCATGTGAAATTTCTACAAGTAATAGGATTTTATCAGAGGTAGTACGTGCCGACACCTCTCTGGGCATTTCAGACCCATCCTCCCCCTCCAAGACACCACCGTTACCTGCACCGTTTTCTACCGTGCTTTAACTAAACCAAGCTTTTCTGGCCGGCGGCTCGTAGCCCTTCCAAACCAAGCTCCTTCACAAAGAGGGAGCTTCTGGGCTTCCATGTACGCGAGCAGAAATGCGCAGTCCGCGCAGGGGGAGGACAACACACGTACGTGCGCGGGCAAAGGCCCCGCGGGGCGCGGAGCCGACGGGACGCGTCGAGCCCCGTCCCCATTCCGATCCCGGGGCGGAGGGAGGGGGAGCACCGCCACTTACTCGTTAGAAGTCGCCGTCTCTTCGCTCATTTTCTCCTCACCACGATCCGACAGGCACACGGAGCAGCACCGACGCAGCCAGGGCGCAGCCAGAACTCACCAGAAACTTCACCATTGTTACCCCCGGTCTGCCGCCCCCGGCCAGGGCACGGGCCGTGCGGTGAGTAAGGGAGGGGGGGCGGGGGAAGGAGTAGGAGAGCGATCTTTATCCTGGAAACCCGAAATCCTGTTGTCCGGCGGTGCAGCGTATTTCCCCTGTCTTTGGAGACGATGATGATGGTGGTGATGTTGAAGCAAACAGAAGCAAAACCCACGGATCTTCTGATATTGAGCTGCTCCCAGTTAGAGGGGGATAGAGTTGTGGAGACAAGGGAGGGCTCCCCGCCGCAAAAAGCTGCACCGCACCGTCCTCCCGCTGCAGCTCATCTCCCGCTGCAGCCGCCTTCGCTGCTGCTCTCCTCCTCCTCCTCCTTCTCCTCCTCCTCCTCCTGCTGCTGCTGCTCGGCCGCCTCCCTCCTTGCCCGCCCGCCTCCCGCGCACAGCCGGGGCAGGCGGCGGCAGAAATTCCTCCAGACACCGGAGCCGCCACAGGCCGGGGCAGGCGGGGAGGGAAGGGGGAAAAGAGGGCAGAGAGGCTCGGCGAGGATCTCCCACCCCCTCCAAAGCGACGCCGAGCACTGCGGAGGGAAGACGCGCCGGCCCGAAGGAGAAGGCTGGCGACAGGGGGAGGGAGGCGTTTTAAACCAGCCTGGGGGTGGGAAGGGGGGGGACGGCGGAGAGCGAGGATGCGTCACGGCTGTTTGTGTGAGGAGAGGCGCGGGGAGGGAGGGGGAGCAGAGCTCCCAGGGTGAGAGAGGAGCCCTCGGCTGCAGGATGAGGGGGAGAGGAGGGAGAAAGCCCGCGGGGAAGTTCAGCGGCGGCGCTTCCTCCCCGGCAACAACTCCATTAGCAGCCGCTGCCGCCGCCTCGGCTCCTCGCGGCCGCCCCCGCCTCCTCCTCGCAGGAAAACTGGGCGGAAGCGTTGACTTCAGGCTCCTTCCGCCGCCACAGCTTGATCCAAAATAACCACGGGGGGAAAGGGAGGCGGGAGAGGAGGGAAGAGCGAGGGGAAGAAAGTAATCCCCTTGACCCGCGCCCGCCACCGGACGGGCTCGCGCCGCCGCCCTCCCCGAGGCGCCCGGCGCTGCCCGACGCTCGAGTTTCCTGAAAGTAGTTCCTTCCCCCTGGCGCTGCCTCACGCGCTTCCCGGGGAGCCGCCGCTGCCGCCGCACACGCACGGCGCCGCGGAGGGATACGCGGGCTGCCCGCTGCCACGCTCCTTCCTGCTCCGAGGGCGCGGGGCCGCCGCTGCCGGGCCCCGGCGCGCCGGGCGGTCCCTGCTCGAAGCGGGGCCGCGCAGACCCCCGGGGCCGTGCCGCGGGCCGGGGAGGGCGTCCCGGGAGTGGTGGGAGGAAGCGGGCCGTCGGTGGCGAAGGGCCCGGCTCAGGCGCCTGCAGCGGCTGGGGGCTCGGGGCAGGCGCGGCTGAGCGCCTGAGTCTCCGCCTGCGGGCTGGGCTCTTACTCTTTTGCTACTTTTTTAAGCCGGAGTGAAGGTAGCCGCGAAAGTGCGGCTGTGTCTGCGGAGCGCGGGGGGCTTGGTGAAGCGGGACTCCTGCCCGATACCTGCTCCGGCTCCTCCCGGAGCGCCCGGCCTCAGCCCCGGGTGCCGCTGCCCTGCGAGCCCAGGAGAGCGGTCGCGGCTCCGCGCTGGCTGCTCCCGGCCGTGCCGTGAGGGGCTGTACGGTGTGCGCTCCCGAGACGTGGAAAAGCGGGGCCCTTTCTGTAATTATTTCCATAACTCCGGAGCTGCGGTTCTAAGGGAGTGACGGCACGGGAGAGTTTGTCTAAGTTCGAGTTGTCCCTTTTTCTAAATGCACGCTGAAGTGGAAGCGTTTGTATTTAGGTAAAGCAGTGAAATCGAGAAGCAGCAGCAACCAAATCCCTTTTCAGGAGCTTACATGGTAAATGTGCTGCTCGATCTGATGAAAAAGTGGAGCAGAGCTTCAAACCCGGAGGACTCAGAAATCATGAGTCAGACCATCAAGTAAATTAAGTTATAATAAAAGATTATACTGTGGTTTTGTCTGTCGGTTGGATTTTTATTTTTTCCTTCTTAGTCTATGCATGCTTGCCAAATGATATATTTCGTTGTCCAAACTTCATGGAGAACCCAAAACACAGCGGTGCTGCTTCTGTAAGACATCACTTTCCCAATCTACATTCCATTATCCCAGGCTTCCTGTGTTCTTCCTCACTTTTTCACAGCTGCTTTCTAAGAACCTTCTCTGTCAATTGTGATCCCATTTCATTTCTTTCCTGTAACAGTGCGATTTTTTTCCCCAACTCTGGTGATACTGCAGGAGTGGCAATGACCTGTTCTCTCTTCGTTTGAAAAAGATGGGGCAAGCTCCACTGGCAATAATAATGTGTCTGATTCCCACACTACTGTTGATTGACATTTTCCCAAGGAAGGGAGAGACAGGAACATGGGAAGTCAGGAGAAGGAATTTTCACCGTTTCAAGGGAATCTGGAGTGCCTCACATCACTGAAGGCCAGACTATAAACTTGTGTCATTTGTTTGAATGCCCAGAAGCAGGGTGGTATTGCATTTGTTGAAGCTTATTTGTTAAGGAAATCGTTACTTTTCACTAAGCATACACAGTTTTAGTCAGATTTTTGTTTTGTGGAGTGGTTACCTAGAGCACCTTAAACAAAATCTATTTTTATCTTACCTAGAAGGCAAGGAAAGGCATATTTCATTTCCACATAGTTTATGTTGCAATATTCCTATGGATTGAAATTCCATGTTTCTATAAAAGGGTTCTACCATAAACTTAATGGTACAGTTACAGTAAACTGTTACCATACTTTCCCTGATAAAGTCACTAAGGTGTTTCAAGCAGCACACATCTCAAACGTGCAGTATTAAAGTTTGCTTCTTCATCTAGGAGGCTTTGGGGGGGAAAACTTACAATTGTTTTGTAAATTTTTTTTTTTTTCAGAAGAGTACATTCAAAAATGGTACAGTTATTCATGGCACGACCTCATCCAGATTCTAAAAATACATTACAAACCCACTTTTATATCATATTACAGTTCACATTAAAAGTGTTTAAAACTCAGCTGAGGGCACAATATAATATGCTACTTAGCAGTAAGAATCCTTTCTGAGAACTTCCTGTCTTGTGGCTGGCAAGATAATGTGACTTCCTGCTAATTTATTTCCCACTTTCTTTTGGCTTTAAAATCGAAATATTTAACATTCTGTAAGTTGTTGTTTTGGTTAAGATAAGTCAATTAACGTGATTCTGTACAAGAATGCTCAGGAATAGTTCAGTTTGTCAGATGGTGGTATAGCTCTATTCACTGCATCTGAAGAATGAGACACAATGCTGACAAGATCATTAATCTAGGTGAGTGTTTAGTATGCCAATTCCTTAAATATCTTTAATGTAAAAATTATTTTCATAGCAGCAATTCAATAAAATGAACTGGTTTTTAACATATCACAAATTATTTCAAATCATGTCAGTCTCCCTAAAGTTTTCATGACCTTTTTTGTTAAGAATAAAATGTGTATTCAGTTGTCAACTGAAAAATGTGAGACTCATCCTGGGCTTCTATTTTTCTGTGTGGAGGTAGTAAGGGGAGAAGGACCCACTGCTTCTTCACCTGTGGTAGGCCCTTTGAGTTCTGCAAGCAGTCTCATGCAGCAGTGTGTGAAGCACAGATCTGGCAAGCAGTTTCTGTCCCTTTACCTGAATATCCTAAAGAGGACAGAAAATCTGCTTTGATTTGTGTCTCGATTCTGAGCTCCTGTTTGTTCCTCTGTCCAGGTTAGAAAGGTTGAAGAGCACAGTCCTGGAGTACTGGTATTGTTTTGCTGGGCAGCAGTTGGTTTCAGGGCTTTCCAGGTTTGATTCTTTTGAGCAGAATTAAGTGAAGAGGTGTTTTCAAGGCAAATGGTTTCTTTCTGTAGTATGTGTGAGTCCTGCCTGTGCAAACAAGGCAGAAGCAGGTTAGGCATGTGTGTCACCATTCAGACACCTCAGACAAGTTACCACTTCGTGTTCCAACCACCACAGGTTTCAGGGCCTTGTCTTTGTAAATTCTGTGCCTCTTTACTTCATGTTGTTAGAATCTGGACAATTTAAGTGTTCTGAGTTGAAATCTGGCTACCTTCTCTATGACTTGGAAAAGTTATCTCTAAAAAGGAAAGCTTCTGTTACTCTATTCACTAGAGCTGCTGAAATGTACTCACTTTTTGGTGTGTGTACAGAGGTGACTCCTTAGCTAGAGATAACATATGCTTAGTATGGAATAGGGCAAGTGAGGTTAAATATCTTATTTTTTACATTGCATTTGGTGTTTTGCTATATCAAATGCCTCTTAAGTTACACTTTACAAAACTAATTTATATGTCAATGCCATTGCTCTGCTCTAACGTTTTGATAGCTGTGGAACTTTTGAAATGGGAACTGGGGAGGGAGCCATTACTGGTAAAGCAAAATGAAAGTGATGTATGTTATTAGGAAGCCATATAGCATACAAGAATAAATCTGTGTAAGTGTAGTGGACTGACCCTGCCTGGACACCAGGCACATACCAGAGCATCCCTGTCCTCCCCTCTGCAACTGGACTGGGGAGAGAAAACATAATGAAAGGTTTGTGGATTGCGATAAGGTCCAGCAGAGAGATCACTCACCAAATACCATCATGGGCAAAACATGTACAAAACATATACATTTGGCCCAGTCTTCTTATTCACCATTCCTTGAAATGGTTCTACTGTGTCTGTGGCACCTCTGATGAAAGAGGTGGTCAGGAGTGTCCATGGAGTGTAGCAGGACTCTGAGTCTGTGGCAGAAGAATTATATATAGATGTATTGTGGAGGTTAGGTTGCATAATTCTGATCTGCATGGCATTCACATCTTAAAATCCATAATAGGATCAGTGGAAGTTAAGTAATGCAATCCAGATTAGTCAGTCATTGCAGAACTTAAGTGACCAATTCATAGCTCTAAGTCCTAAATGTGAAAGTTTTGAACTCTGCCTCCACAAAACACCATGATGCTTATGTTTGTATCTAGATGCTAATGATGCATTTACAAAAAATGAAGGTCAGATGGATGTTCTGCCATTTAGAGGAAAATTATTAGAGCTCACTTGGGAATTTCTTCTGCAGTAGCTTTCATTCACAATCCTAGTCCGAGATAAAACACTGGGTGGTCATTACACACATGTTAATAAGGATTTAGCTAAACCGAGCTGATTACATCTATATTAGTATATCAGCAAAGTCAGCTTTTGTTAAGTTCTAAGCAGGAATCTTGTTACCAGACATGGGATAAAAAAATTATTTGTTCTGCTTGACACTACTGGCTCAAAAAATGTTTTCCAGCAAGATGCAAACAGAGTCAAATCTTTATCAATTCTAATGTATTTGAGATGGATCTAACTCATCAGAATATCAAAATTTCATAAATTATTGCAGTTAATGATTTGCAATAACCTAGAGCTATCTGGATAGAAATTAGTGCTACGTGTTGGAAAGGTGGAGACCCAGGTGGGAGGATGGGGAACACATCTTGTGATGTTGATGTGGCAGATGTGGTTGATGTGCACAGGAGTTGCAGTGGTGATCTGTGGTATCAGTTGTTCAGGAAGTTTATTTTGTCCTTTTTGGGCATGCTCACAGGGTGCTTTGGGATGAGTATGTGTTTGATTTTGGTGATATTTTACATGCTTCAAGGTAAGGCCAATTAGGACAGCATTGCTACTGAAACAATCAACCTCACCTTCCTCCTACTCTTTTCCCTTCCCTACCTGGCACCTTTGGTGGCCCACATATCTGTGTGTTGGGCAATGTACTTCATTGAGATGTTCACTTAGATTAAAAATAGCCTGGGAAAAGCACCCTGATTAGGCTTTCAGTATTTCCAGCTAACCATGTGACTAGATAAACACTCACATTTGCCTAAGAATGGACAACATGGAGTGGGGAGCAAGAAGATGGTGACAGTGCAATACTGCTTTTTATGCTGAATTGTGCCAGCCTAAAGTGGGGCTTGGTACAAAATTTGGGTAAATCCAAGGCAGAAAACAGACTATTTAAGTACACTGAAGAAGGATGCAATCTCATTTGTTCACAAATGGTTGTGCAAAGAAGTAATTATTCTGTGAAGAACATGCAAGAATCTTATTTAGAATATTCTTAATATAAGCTTTCATGTGTTTCTTTTTTTTCTTTTACTTTTTGACTTGTTATGATCAATAGTCATCTAGAAAATCAGTTTTCAGGATCCTCCAAAAGGAAATCCCCAAATCTATTCAGAAATTACAGTGGTACCTGCTGGCCAGCAACTGGGGACAGATTCATTGCACTCATTTCAGCCCATATGAAATAGGAACAGGAGACACATTTCTGTATCATAAGCAGAAGTGCTCTGTCTAGGGGAAACTGTGGCCTAATGCACTGAGCACAGAATGACCCATCAGCACTCATGGTTCTCCTCCCAGCCCTGCAACCCTGTTCTGTGCAGTCTTTGGCAATTCATTTAAAATATTTCCAGGGTATGGTGTGATGGAACAAGAGATTGCAATGTAGTTGAAGAGATTTCAGCTGAGATGCTGTGGTCAGTTTTATGCAGACTTTTAATTCATTTCAGGGCACAGATGGGTAAGTTTCAACTTACCACTGCAGGCAGTTCAAGCAGGCCTGATTTTTTTTTCAGTAAAATGAACGAGGAGCATTTACACAACCGTTTAATATGTTCAGTCATGAGGAAGTAAGTTCCTACATCACTTGACTTCCATGGGAGGATAATTCTTATTCCACCCTGATTTCTCTCACTTCTAGAAATGAGAATGGAAATATCCACTCTATTTTTAAGGGTCCCTCAGATATGCAAATAGATACATACCTCTCTCAAGCTTTTCTGGTCGGATAGAAGCAGAAAGAAATCAGGAATGGATAAGCAAGGTCTGAATGGAGTGTTAACTCAAGTGCAAGTGAATGTTGCACAGTCTTTGCTTTAGAAAATAGACTGCACAGTGACAGGATAGCAAAGGGGGAACTTGCCTTGTACCACTTCAGGTGCCCAGTTACTCCAATATCTTCTTCCACCATCCTTATTTTTGCCATTTCAGCAAAATAATTATTAAGTTTAAAAGAATGCTAAACCCAGAGACTTTCTGCACTGCACTTCTTTATTTTCCTACAAATGGTCTTGTGCTGCAAACCAATGTGATGACTGCTGTATGTGTGCCATTATTTCTGGAAGCCATACAGAGTTGTGCTAAATTAACTAATGACATGATTGTACCATCAAACAAATTCCATTTAATCATTTCTGCCTCTTGGAGAAAAGCTTGAACTTGGAGAAGTATAAAAAAAAATCTAATACATCAATATAAACTTATTTAAAAATCAAAAGTCCAGTGTAGATGAGTTTTTTGGTACTTATACTGCATGTTTCCATTCCTACTTTATTACTGCAAGTTTCTATTCTTACTTCTTTACTATGGAGTAAATTAATCCTTTTAGTTTGAAAAAAACCCTCTGTATTTCATCTAGAGTAGTGGAGATTATTAATATTATTTTAGAATTGTAGTCTGCTTCAGATCTGGGCTATTTTTAATTTAATTTGCCTAAGACTTTTTTTTTTCCAAGAAGGACTTGAAGGAAAAAGTACTATTACTTCCCCAGTTCAAGCTCATCATGTGTAACCCTAAAAGTTCACTACTTCTAGTTATCAGCACTGGAATGTATTTCTGGTTTAGTGACTAGCTAAGACCAGACACTCACCTTTTAGATGGCCAAACAAACCCTACTTAGGAGTACTTCTTATATTGTAAAGGATGATCAGCATGGCAAATTGGAATAATACTCTAGGGTCTCTCAGATCCTCAATTGCTCTGATGTCTCTCGGCTGAGAAATAAAACAAGGTCTTGATTAGCAGTGTTTATTAAAAGCCCTGTGGCACTTTTTGCCCAAGCTGACTATAGATGTGTAATCACATCGACGGTTACATAACGAAGATAAACATTTCACGGCGTTATAAACTCTCCTGCTGTGAAGCACAAGCCACCCACCAACTGCCTGATTTTAGGAAGAACCCTCTCTATTACATAAGTGTTCAGTATGGGGGTTTCTTGCACCTGCCTCTGAAGCATCTGGTACTTGTCACCTTCAAAAACAGGATTCAAGATTCGATGGACAAAAATCTGAGCCAATCTGGAATTTTTTTATGTAACCAAAGGCTCTTTATGGCAAGGGGACATGTCATAGTTCTCACTGATGTATCTGCTGAGTTCCCAAGGCTATTTAAAAGGCGTATTGTATGTTTTTCCTTAAAAGTTCATTTTTAGGGTACTTGATACAAGGTAATATTATAGGAATCGCTGTACAAATGTGCGAGTGGGACTGTATTCATATGTGTGATTGTGGGTGACTTTAAAGTACGTTTCTGTTCATGAAGAAGCAATGAATTGCTAGCAGAGAAAGTGGGAGTACTATTACATAAGTTGGAGCTATTCAGGATATCTTTAACTCGTTCTCATATGCTTGTGCATTTTTCCTCTCCTTGCAGAAAGTGCAGAACAGGTGTAACTATTTAACATCGTCTGTATCTCACCCTAGATTCAACTCCTCCCTACAGTGCTACTGTGGATTCCTGACTGCTCTCACAAGCAGATAACACAAATGTTACCAAAATGCTTGCGAAAGAATTTACACAATAAATTTGTACCAAGGGACTTTATTATTTACAATAAGAAAAATTTTAGATACCTTCTACTGAAGTAACTTTTTTATTTCAAAGCAATCTGCAAATTGCGAATAGGAGACTTGTTATTTTTCAAGAAGATGTACTGGGCTCTGGGTTGTTCATAATAAAATCAACTAATTTTCTGTCTAGGCCATATTTAAATCTCACTGGTGTTTCTAAGAGTTAAGCTCATGCGTACAGTTAATGACATTCTTGGCCTCTTTGTGGCTTTAGGATAGTGTATCTTGCTGCCTGTATTAAAACATGTCTAAGCATTTCCTTAACAATAGTCCTGTAGTGCACAGCAACAGTGAAACATTTTATTGTGGAGCATTAACAAAACTGTATCTAATTGAAACATAATACTCTTTAAATAAAAAAAAAAGGCTGTATAGATGCTGTATACAAGTTCCTTAGTAATGATATTTAGTATTTTAAACATCAGATTAATCTGAAACTCTCCAACCAATAGACTTCTTGAAAAGCTCTCCAAACATTTTCGTCCATTGCTGTGGATTCCAAATGTATTGGCTCTTTGTCTTTTTCCTGGTTGCACTGATTGCAACTGTCACTGAGTCACACAGCTTGCTTTGGGCCTGCAGCCAAGTTGATTACAACAACAACTTGTGAACCATAAAAAGGTAGTCTCGGATCTCAGAGAGATATAGAGAAACTCTCAGAGTGTTATAGAGAAAAAGGACACAATCCTTCTGAAAAAAGACTGGACTCTATTATAAATACTTTTGCATTGTCCTCTCTACTTTCTCAAGAATAATTTAGTTATCAATGGTGAAATTAATCCATTTGAGGCATCACAATCAGCTACAAATGGAAAAGGTGTTGAAGCTGTCTGTAGTCTGACAGATGTTAAGGCAGTACCGGTTAGTGGACAGGTCACAGACACACAAGTTTAGGGTGAAATGTGCCAAAAAATTTATTAGTTCTCTTCAGTGTATTTCGGTGTTACATGGGCATGTCAGTAAAATGCCTGCTCACCAGCTCTCTAGGAATATTTGACATCTCCAGGGCTTAAACAATAAAACTAACAAATTTCTTTTTATAGTAACATTTTATACAATGGATGGTAAACATACCAAGTAGGAAGGAATTAAACTGTTGGCTTTTGGGAAGCCCAGAAAAACACTGCATTTAAAATAATATTATAACCTTTTTGGATGACTGAGTCCCCATCTTACACAGCACAGCATGGCACACATAAATCATTTGGGTAAAAATAGTTGACTTCCAGTGTTTTAACCCATGTATTTTATTTGATAAGTTCAGTGGGGTTGGGTATATAGATAAAGGATTAAAGGGTTCAGTTACTCTGCTGAAACATCACTTCCATTCAAAAATGAAGTTTTGCATAGATAGCTAAAAGAATTCTATAAAGTAGTAAGGACAAAAAAACATTAATTTACATGACTCTGCTCACATGAGCACCTATGTTCCATAATTTCTCTGTTGTACTGACCTGTTAGTGTTAGAACAAACTGTTGTGTTAGAACAACCCAATGTGTTTCTCCTCCATACTTAGTGGGAAGCTGGTCTTTCTCGTCATTCCCTAATTAAGAGAAAACATCTTAATATCCAGCCTAAATC
The DNA here is from genome assembly GCA_013396995.1 of Dicaeum eximium. Taxonomy (NCBI): domain Eukaryota; kingdom Metazoa; phylum Chordata; class Aves; order Passeriformes; family Dicaeidae; genus Dicaeum; species Dicaeum eximium. Next base: position 6,504,981 of record VWZP01010904.1, on the reverse strand, counting down.
TGTTTGCTCAATCTATTCAGATTACACCCGTGTGTTCTTATGACAATGCTATCTGCTACCTTAAATAGTTATTTCCCCCCTTGATATATTTAGTCTGTCATGACATCAGTCCTCATACTCTAGATGAACCAGACCACAGTCTTCCATTTTCTTCTTGTATGCCTGGCTCTCCATTTCCAAGACCAGTTGAATAGCCCATCTCTGCAACTACTTTAGTTTGAATGCATTGTTCTTGAACGTGAAGCACAGTAATTGTGCAGAACAGTTCATATGAGTTATTGCCAGAGTTCAATGCTGGTGCTGTTAATCCTTCCCTAGCCCTGATACAGCCTATGAATGTATTTCTCTTTGCTTATAGCACGTGGGTAGCTCAAATAGTTTTGTATCCAGTTGATGGTTACATGTCCTTCTCCTGGGTCTCCTCTAGCTAAAAAGCTACTGGATTTTACAGTAAAATTTTGTTCTTAGTTTCAAAATGCTTGATTTTAGTGCTTGAATTTCATTTTTGCTACTCCAGTCCTCAAAGTTACCCAGTTTTTCAGGTTGCATATCTCCCTTTTTTGCCATTATTTTGCTTTGTCAGTCCATCTCATAAGCACAGCTGCTTTCAGTGACATCTACATCCATCCAGATGCAAATAGGACTAATCCAAGAGCAGTGCTTTGGGAACTCTACTTGCTGCCTTTTTGCAGCTTGATGATTTCCTTTCAACAATTGATGAGACACATCTGCACTTTGTAAGGTGGCATGGAGACCACTGCTCCTGCATATATTTTTAAATGAGATTTGAAGGGGCATTTTGTAAACAGAAGTAGAGACAGGATAACTGTCCCCCCCCCGCCCCCCGCCAAAGGTATTAGAATTATCATTCAAGGCCTTAAAGCTATTTTTGTCCATCAAATTTCCCGCTGTTACCTCAGTCTGCTAACATTTTCAGGCAGTTCACTAGTTTATATGAGAGCATTTTAACAATTTCAGAACAATGAAGGGCAAATAAACAGTATTAATATTCAGATTAAGTGTAAAGAAGTGTGATCTGATTTTCATGCCTCATCTGATTTAGAATTTTGATTAGAAGGCATCAGAAAACCTTCAGCAAGTCTCCCCTTTCATGCCAGGTTGATTAAAAAACTGTGGAAGTAAAACTAAAAGCTTTTGTGAGAGAGAAGGTTGTCAGGTTCATTCAGATCCAGAAATTCAAATGTGTCTTGGAACAGTAAGGCAGAAACCATACTTAGTTTCAGTTTAATCTGCAAATCACAAAGCTACATCAGAACTAGCAACAATTTATATAATTCTTTACAGTTTCATTATACAAGGCAAGACATAAAGAGTAACAACCCCTATCTGCTTTCTCTCATTCCTTAGGTTGTAAACTGTTTGAGGTAGTGCTTGTTTTAAGATTATTCTGTTTCCATAGTGCTAAGAAAAATGGGCTCTTTTTTTTTAGTTGGCACTATTGTAAGAAACACCATTTCTGAAGAAGTATGGACAAAAACTGCCCTGTTGTCAATGAATCATGGATAATAGTAATTCTTTACATATTTCCTCTTAGCCTCCACGTTGTGTAAGGATAAAAAAAATCTCCCACTGTAAATAACAAAGTACATGTATTTGCTGTACAAAGAACAGTGTTCAGTTAATTTAATGACTAAATCCAATTCACAAATATATAAAAAGGATTAGTAAGGTTTTAGAAACTATTTTTAATTCTTTCCATTGCACATACCAGCTGCAGCATATATGATATGACATTCCTACATCTCTGATCTTCCCTGAGAAGAGAATTTTAAACCCTATTCTTGATTTTCTGAGATTGATTAAAATGCTTCAGCACAGCTGAATTGTGCAGGTGTAAATTGTCTGTGTGTGGGAGGAAGAGACAGAATTGCTTCTCTTCAGCCTGATCTGACTTACACTACAGCAAACAGCCTTTTCTCCTCTACGAAATGTGTGGTAGTTAAGAAGCATCCTGCTCCTCTTGTGATCTGGTGTACTGACAGAGTGTTTCCAGTTATTCATTCTAGATGGAAATGCAGACAAGTACAATGAAGAACACATGGCTGGAAATGTGCTCTGGGTTTTGGTTGAATTCTTTCATTGCAAAATGCTTGTGAAGTACCCTCATTTTTAAAATGTCTTTCATACACACACTCAGACACACAAACACTCATTCATGGACACACATGCATGTATAGCCATGCACACACACATAAGCCTGTGCACAGATATACATACATATGTATGAACACATATCTCGTGCATGAATCACCATGGGTCAAGTTGGAAGGGACCACAGTGGGTCATCTGGTCCAACCTCCATGTTATCCTAGAGCACATGGCACAGGATTGTGTCCAGAGAGTTATTGAATATCTCTTGTGAGAGAAACTCTGTTCCAGTGCTCGGTCACTCACACAGTAAAGAAGTTCTTCCTCATAATCAAATGGAACTTCCTGTGCATCAGTTTCTGCCCATTGATTCTTGTCCTATTCCTTGGCAGCACTGAGAAGTCTGGTTCCATCCTCCTGACCACCTCCCTTCAGACAAAGTCCCTTCTCAGCTGTCTCTTCTCGAGGCTGAACAGGCCCAGCTCCCTCAGCCTATCCTCGAAAGAGGGTGCTCCAGGTGTTTCTGAAAATTTATCTCAGTTGTTCTTGAAAAATTAAGCGTTCAAAATTAATAAACATTTTCAGCTATTTTTCTTCCATGACATTATACCTGCTTGGTAGGCTCTGATGCTGCTAGTGTCAGAGTGTCTATGGTTCACAAAATCTGGGCTTCATTGGACTGGCCACTGAATGAGCATGAAAAGAATAATCCAATGAGGAGTGGAAGTCCAATCCTGTTTGCAGACAGAAATGGGAGACACCTACAGCTTTTATCTGTCCATTTCCTGGGATTGGCTAGGGAGACTGGATTGTGAGTGAGGTACCTAGATCATCAGAGGCCAAGGATATGTGTTGTATATTTTTTTCTGCTATGATTAGCCCAAGGTTGTGCTGAGTCCCTGTGGTAAGAGCATGAATTGATTCTAGGTCTCTTGATTTCACTGTAATATGTTAACCGCACATTATTCTCCTACTGTTACTAGAAAATGTGTACCTGAAAATGCTGCCTATCTGAGATTGCTGGGAACTGTTATTTAGCTTGACTGACTATGCATCAATTTAGAACTGTAAGAGTGGGCATGCTAAAAGTGGATTGGTAAAGCATTTTGGGAAATTAAGAAATTAAACCTCAAGAGAGCATCAAAGAGTGAAACTTTCTTGAAGTCAATGGAGAAACCAGGTGACTGACATATATTTTATACAGAAATCCACCTAGTGTGCAAAAACAAATGTCAATGTAAAAGCAAATAACTTTTTTCAGTCATTTGACTAGAAACATGCTGTGCTAAGGACACAGACTTCTGGTGAGCTGCAAAAGGCCATCCAGTGAAAAACACACTTTGAGCATGTACTTTGTACTCTTGTCTTGTAGATTACCATCAATGAAGTCTTGAGGTACCATCTCTTTGCTGATATGCCTCCTAAATCAACCTAGTAATTACCTTTGTTAAAATAAAAATAATACCATCTAAAATACCATCTGAGAAGCACTCAAAAATAATACCAGTAAAAATACCATCTGAGAAGCACTCCTATGAACACTGTTTAAAACAGATAAAGAAAATAAGTTTATCTGCAGGAATGAGAAGGAGTCAAGCAAAACAGTCATTCAGCACTTTTATTTTTTTGTCCCCTATCTCCTGAAAGCATCAGAAAAATTTTGCTTCACAGTATTAATGACCTGATAATATGGGATAATAAGGGTAAATGATTTTTGTTAAAGTTTTTTAAAGTGCAGGAATAGACAAAATGGAACAAAGATATAATAGAAAGAATCAAGGAGGCCATTTTCCTTGATATGGTGCTAAATTTTTTACTAATCATAAACTTTCAAAATATTGCTGAATTTTGAGGTGTAGAACATGATTACAATATGTAGCAATAAGCTTTTGCTAGCTCTTATTACTTTAGCATTTATGTAGATCGCATTGACTGTAGCAGTTAACTTGGATTTTTGGGCAAGCTTTGGTTATGGCCTATTGCTCCTGTATATATTTTCAAGTTCTAAGACTCATATGAGTCTTATTGTTAGGAATTTTCTGTGCTTCACTTTATTAATGATGTAACCAATGTTACAAACTTCCAAATATGCATAATTTTACCTATACATTTTCAGTTTTGCTTTTAGAAATGCTGCTGTGCTTTGTATGGTTTATAGAAGGTTTGGGATCAAATTTTTGCCTGGCGTGAGAATGTAAAATTATATTATAGAGAAATATAAGCTTATGGCAGCCATAAATATATATGAAATGTAAAGAAATCATATTCTTCTAGATTAGAGGAAATAGTCTCTTTAATATCTGCCAACCCTGCAGTGCAAGGGATGTCTCCAGAGGAAAGCCACTGTTACTGGGAATATATAGTTTTGCAATATTTTGCTAAGAAACACTCTCTAGATCTTATGATTTAGGTACAAGGCAGCCCTAAAGCAGTCTCACCTTGAGACCAACAACTTTAAGACTTTGAGAATGCAAAAGGAGCTGCCTCTTGCCACTGCTAATCTTCTGAGCATTTCAGCTGGGTTCAGCTAGATCAGGGTGTCTGTCCTTCAATCTTTCCACATTGCATTTTCCTTTCTTTAACAGTGTCAATGCTTTTATTTGATTTTCCATTAGAAATAGAGTTGTAATCAATGGCTTTCAAGACTAGGGAGTGGCTGACATTTGCTGTGGGATTACCTCAAACTGTGAGACCATTACTATCTCCTGTGCTGGCCATAAGTATATTTCACTGATCATATATGCTAGCTACTGTTTAGTGATTGCTTCTATTAAATGAAACACATGGAAGAAACTTTGCCAGCATCTTAATGAATCTTCTGAGAATGATTCTCTTGTGGTTCAGCTGCCTTGCTGAAGCTCCCAGATCTTTCATTTTCAAATCTACCACTTATATTTCTATAGACTTTCATCATTAGCTCACAGATAAGGTAAAGAAATATGAAGCCCAAGATTTGGTGCATTCTCTTGCTTTTCAAATAACACAAAGATTCTTCAAACACTGTAGACCACAGAAAACTTATTAGGCAAGTCAAGCTATTTTAAATGAAAAAAAAGTCAGATAAAAAAAAAAAAGGATGCCGTACAATTATATATATTTATGTTTCAAATGTTCTCATGGGATTCAGAAACACAAAATAGATGCTGCTCTCAAATTACTCACAGGATTGCTATAGAAGTCATCCTGCTATTCTTAGAAACAGTTCTGAGAACGTTTCTTTTGCTGCACCATCACGAATAAATCCTACTTCATCTCAAAACCCACAGAGACTCAGCAGCTCTTTCTGTGCCACCTTCGGATGGATCAGGATACCCCATTCCATCATTTTGGGTGAATCACTGGATCTTTCCAAGCAAGATTGTCACTAACACATAACTACCACCCAGGTGAATGAAATGGTGCTCTCTCCTCTTACTGCTGAGCAGATAACAACCAGCTGGAAAAAGCAGTAGCAGGTATCAGGCAGTACACAAAAAGCTAAAAGTCAATATTAATCAGCCAATGTGATGGAGAACTGAGCTGGACTATTTTTCTCTAGCTTCAAATAATTCTCTTTATCGTTAATATTATGTAGGAGTCTCTTTACATAAATCATGGTTCTCAGGCTGCACCTCACAAAATGTGATCAGCATTTAAAATAAAATCCCTTTCAGTCTGACTGCAAATAATATTTTAAGGAGAGATCCCCTACAGAGGATCAGATTAATTCTACTCCTATTTGTATCTTTTTGAAAGCTTTATTTTTAGGTTTTAAAACTGTCCCCGATTTGGCTTCACACTTTTCTGATTTTGTGTTCTCTTTTGCCATCCATTTCCCAGTTTTAGATATTTCTCTCCCTTCTTTTTCTGCCCTTTCCTTCTGTGAGTCATTCTTCTATGTATACTACACATCCTTTTTCCCAAATGCATGTGCCTGGTAACTCTTACATGGAAACTTGAATTGGTGAAAATTGCAGTAATGCACCCGAAAAAGCTGCAAAATATTAAGATTTTCATAATGGTATCACTGAAAATTAGATTTTCTACTTTCAGTAGACTTCCTCTGGAATATATTAGTGATCTAGTAGATTTAGCATGATAAATGAATCTCTCAGGTTTTGTAATGCAAAAATACATGAGTAAACAAGTTTTAAGGATCAGGAAGAGGAATTATATTTTCACAGAGAACAGAAATGTTCACTAAGACTGGCAGGTTCACTAATGATCCATGAGAAAGCCTTTCCTACTAAAACCCTGCAATCATACAGCACAGAATATTCCTATGAGGCATCTGCTTGGGGTTTATTTTACCACTTCCATGTTGTGCTATTTTGGCATGACCATCATTAGGCTTTTGAGGTCTGAAACAAACCTACAATAAAATGCTATTTTTTCAGTATAGTTATAAAACACTCACAGCATGAAATCCATCACTGCCTCCTCATACACCACAAGTTAGGAAATGGTGTGGGATCACATTTGCCTGTTGCTATTTTCTCAATGTAATTTGATTTTTTTCAGCTTTTTAAAACTTTATTTTTTTATTTGTATGTATTTCTATGTATTTTATTAATGCAATCCTTCCATTTTCAATAGAGGAGAGTGAGCTACCAGAAATTACCACACAAAGAAATCTTCAAGATACATGAAGATAAGACAAAAAAGAGAGAAGTCTGAGGAGAAAAGTGTTACATTCTTTGAGAAGACTGTAGGGAAACCCACTGATAAAAAGTAGCTTGTGCCAATTCTTCTTACTCTGTTTTGAAAGAGATGCAGTATTTGATGCTATCTGACATTAGAAAACACAAACGCAAATCTACATATGCAACTAATTTAATCAAAGGGATGGGAGGGGTGCCTAGAACAGATCAAATGCCAAAACCAGGCTTTGCCACAAGACAGATTGGAACTGGGAGTGGAGTGGGTAAAAGATTTAGTCCATATGGTTTCATTATTGATGTTCAATGTCTTTGTCATCTGCTCAACACAGGGAGATGCAACTTGAAGTATGTTGTCCTGGTTGAACTGTTTGATGGCTTCTTTCCCATATTTTTCTTTAAAGAACAATAAATCACCAAAGGCTACTGCATAACATTTCCTTATTATTCAAGTAGAGGCTGTACTTCCCTTCATGTCCAAATGTAGCTTGATACAGAGTCCATGGAGAGAAGGAGAAGGAAGCATGGGGTGTTTCTTACTGTGCACGAAGATGGGCTGGTGGCCTCTGGCACAAAGGGGAAAGCTTTAAGCAACATAATTTTTCTTTTGATCCTGAAAAAGATTCAGTAGTAAAACCACATTGTTGGTGTCCTTGGATCAGGGTAAGCTTCCTGCTGATGGGACACATGCACAAGACTGTGCTGAGCTTGTCCAGGGAAAGTAGTAGGAGTTGTCACATTTAGGGAATTGGGTCTGGCAAGTTCTAGGAAATGGACCTTGTAGTTATGCAGATGAGATATTTTCCCCCGACCAGAAGTGTTTCCTATATCCCAGATTCTCTTGGATTATAAAATAAGGATATTGGAAGACAGGGACAGACCCTTTGTTGCAGCTCCTCTTGGATCAAGAAGGAAAAATGAGCAAGAAGTACAAGGCAACCTAGAATTCATGTTTTTAGCATTCAAATAGTGCTGAAATAGGTAATACCATTGCCATTAGTTCTCACCAGCTAGAACTTCTTGGGAGTCGTGCAGCACAGCAACATTACCAGCAGTCTTTTTGTTGGGATTCAATTTGGCACAGGATTGCGGGACATAGGATAGAGGGGCCATGGGACCTGGCTGGCAGGTACTACAGCACAGGTGTACAGTGAACAGCACAGAGCTCGTCCTTCAGGTTGTCTCATTGTTATTCTAGTGCTTTATCGCAGTGGGATGTGTTTTTCCCCACTATGAGAAATAAATTTAAGTCACAGTACTCTTATTACTCAAGTGGGATGAGGTATACATGTTTGATATCAGTGCCAGCATTTTTGGAAAGCATTGTAGATTGTGTTTCCTGCTGTGTTCAGAATTCTCATCCGTTCAATAAAACAGTTTCTGCCCCTGTCCACTCCCCCAGGAAATCACAATTGCCAATTTACCAATCAAAATGCTCCAGATCTTTTCCACATCTTCCTCTTAGAAAAGGCGTATCAGATTTAATGCCAAGCTTTCGCTTCATCTAGTCACACATTTTGATCAAACTTTCAGAATTGAGTAAAGCATTAAGTACACTTCTTCCAGTATTCATTTTTTAGTGAATTATTCAGTAAGTCTAAAGCAGTAATTGGCTGCTGTGCCTTGTGAAAGATAGCCTTCCCTTCTGCTGAACCACAAGTATGAATATTGAAGGAGCCATCTAATTTAGACTCAGGTGGATATGATTGTTATACAGGTTTTTTTTCGGGTGGACCAATAGCTAACATCTCCACTTATGGGCAAGAACATTTTAATCTGCAAAAGGATTAAACCTCCAATTCATGTTTACATGAATTTCGCCAGCAAATTTAACAAGATCAAGACTAGGTCTCACACAAACCATTTAAAATCTAAGAAAATGCATTTTTACTACCCAGATTTTTATCACATCTGTGTTATTGGTTGCAAATAAGTTCAAGTCAATGAAAGAGCAAGTGTCTGTCATTTAGCTCTCTAAGAAAGGTGCTTGTATACAAGCTGCAATTTGCAGTGCCTTACTTCAGTAAAATCTATATGAGTAGCTCTCATCAGTGTGGAGCTATACTGTGCTCTAGAGCAGCCTAATCAATTGCTAACTTTAATTTCCAAATCAAAGCTGTTTATTAGACATTCAAGAGCAAATCTATATGCATGCAAAAGCCTGATTTTTTAAAGGAACTCAAATGACTTAGAAACCCTGGTTATTAAATAAACAAAATAAACAATAAAATAAAAAAGGCCCCCAAACCTGAGGTAGAAAGTATGTTCCCAGACTGAAACTATTCTAAGTGTGGAGAGAAATTTAAATACTGCCTATAATTTAATGCAAAGCGGTTAAAGTATTATCATTATAGTTCCAAATGTTTGCTGTATCACTGCATGAGTGTAATGACAGTCAGGTCTCAACTGATCAGAATAACTGAATTGTATTACAAGCAAAATCATATAATTTCTTTCATTAACTCCGTGCAGCATACTCTCTGCCACAGTATAAGAGCATAACACAACACCTTATCATGCAAATATTACACATGTAAATGAACTGAAACACGATCATTTAATTAACAATTATCTTGCTGTATAAAAGACTTTAAATATATTTGAGTACATTAAAATATACAGTAAATATTTCCTAAATTTTAAATCCACGTTTCATTCAGCAGGTAGGGAACAACCCTGTGTGTTGTATTATTATCCTGGAATTTCTGCTTCCTAGCAAAGATCAGTAAGATTGGTTGTACTGATAAGACTGAAGTGTTATGAATTTAGAAAGCCCTTTGTGGATTAAATATCTATGTGTACTTTCCAGTTTTCATCTTAATGTATGTGTGTCTTTCTGTACACACATATGCACATACAGAATAGAAGATGGAGGAGAAATTTGTAAAGTAACTTGTAAATGAGTAACTTGATAGGACACCTGCGTACAGTGAGAACGTCACCTTAAGTGAGAGGCAGAAGCTGCCCCTTATGTATCTGTAGGTGGATCTACAGCTTTGCCATAGTGGAGGAGGCTGTGGTGACTGTGGTTTTTACAATGAGGATAGTAATGTTCAAACAAGCCCCCTTAAGGTAGATTTGGGCAAACTCATTAAGGGAGTTTGTGTGCTGTAAAACAGATACTAAGGGTTTCAGGAAGTGCTTCGTTTTGGTTAAAGGATGGAAAATAGATTAACTAGTTTTATTAGTGAATGAAAATAATTTTGGGCTGGTAATACATCCAAAAAACTCCAAAATCCATCTCAGAGTTTCATAGTGCAAAAAGTCATATTTTATAACTTAACACAAATATATTATTAACTAATGCCTGACCACTTCTGTATTTCTAAAATGGAGCTTTACAATCACATTGTGCCTCAAGAAAAGACATGAAGAGAGAAGAGTTTTTCTTACTCTGATGTGTGCCGGAGTCTCCACCCTAGTCACTCTTTCCTAAAGAGCAGCATTCAGTTGCTTATGTGTTAGCATTCTCTTAAGGCTATTTTAAAGCAAGAAATGCATCCTACAGAAGCTGCTGCTGGTAACAGGCTTAGTTCTAAATGAAAAGTTGAAACAGTAATTTGCTCCAGCAAAAATCAGAGAACCAAGCTAAGTTTTGGTAGTGCTTTAATCACAGTAAACTATGGACATTTGTGCTGCTGTAACTCAGTACAGGTTAGTTTTGGTCCAGTAACCCAGCTTTTGTCAGGTCTGGGATCACGGACATTTGGGTATCCTTGGTGCCCAGAAACTGGTGTTTTGCACATAAAGGAAATAATAATACATACGGCTATTGCTATCACTACTACTGAAATAGACAAATGTAAAACAGACATTTATGACAAAAGATCTCCAGCACTGAAAATAGTTCCAGAGAGGAATGGAGTTACAAGTCTGAAAAGACTGGAAGTTTGAATCCAGCCAATCTGGTCTCAGCACTTTCCTTAGTGTTTTTCTGGCTGACTTTCAGGTGCAAGGTACTTTTCAAATTATTTTCTTGTCAGTGCTGGCTGTTTTGATGATGATGAGCAGTGAACCTAATATCTTATAGTGCTCTTTCTGTACCCCTTAGCCCACATTATTACCAGTATTTCATGCTAGGGTTGTAAGATTTGGCTTAAAATATTTGTAGTCCTTTGGGGGTTTTATGCAAATGGCATAGTGGAGATAGAAGTTACTTTCAATAATGAAACTTCTATGAAGATGCTTTGATACTGCAAAATATGATTTAATTCTTCCTATTGTATAAGCAAATTAAAACTAGGCTGCATTTATGCAATTGCTATGCATAGAAGAATGAGTGAAACCCTTAAACTGTAAAAATGGATGATTCAGCAAACTATTGCTTATATGAGGCACACTTTCTTTGCTGAGCAGATTTTTGATCTTAATGACTGTCTACACCATCCTGAGAAAGCCTTCTGAAGAAAAGTTGTAAGTGAAGTAACTCTGACCCATTGGACCCCTGCTTTGTAGGCAAAAACTACATATTATCTATAGTCAGCTTGTCTGGATCTAGCTGGCAGTTTATAAACTAGGCATGTTCAAATTCAGGTTTGTTTGGCTACAACAAAAAACATACTTTCAGATTTGTTGTCCACATACGTAAGCCCAGCACTGCCAAATAAATCTGCAGCAGAGAATGATTTTATTTAGCAAATCACTAATTTATCATTGGGACAACCAACCAATTTCAGCAGTTAGGCTGGTGACCAAAGCTTTGCATAGAAATCCCAAGTGAAGGACTTGTTTTGCATCTCATGCATGAAAGGACAGGAAAGCCAAAAGAAAACGTTCAGAAATTGCTTTAAACCCTTTTCAAGGACCAGATTTAACTCTTTAGCTGCAGAAAAGCATTCTATGGCTGCTGTATTTTTGAAATGCCTTTTGGAATTATCTCTATGTAAATTAAATTCCCAAATCAGTTGTTGTCTCCCTATGAGCAAAACTCATCAGCTCAAATTACAGTCTTTTTTTTTTTTTTTTCCCCAAATAGCAGTTTTCTATGCAGGTCATAAAAAGTTCAGTCCCAAATGAGAAACTTTTCAAAGGTTGTGTCCAATTACAAACCAGTAATTTAGGTCAGCATGAGTATGTGGCCAATTTGTAAGGCAAGATGATGCAAGGACTGGGTAACTGAGTTTACTGCGAAAGTGGTATTTTTTTTAAGTAAACCTAACTTTCCAAGGTTGATTACTTCTATATTTGTTGAATTATTTATCCTAGTAAAGAGCACTGCCAAATCTAAGATTCTCTAGTTTCTTATCTACCCTATTTACATAATTGGCAATGACCTGCATGTGCAAAGCAGTAAAAGATTCATTGCTGTCCTGTATTGAGAAGCATCTGCCAGAAATGCATGTTGTCTTTTAAAAGTGGCACTACTTTTTGGTTAAATAATGCTTTCCTTAACAAATTCCAGTCTTAATATTACCAACATGCATACCAAATGTGGAATCCTTTTAAATCCTCTGACTTTCCATTTATATGCCAGATCACAGACCAAAGGTGAACAAGGGTATCTATTTTGCTGGAAGTCCTCAGGTAGATACTCTGTGCTATACATCACCTAGTAACTCTGTCTGTCACTCATGAATGGATAATTACTTGGAAGGCAACAACTGCAGTCCAGTCACTTTTGATATCCAGAACAATGTTTTGGTTTTGTATCTGTGATTAATGGCACAGAAATCTTTTGCTTATATGCAGTGCAATCTTTAGGGTTCTGATCACAATCACTATAATAAAACTCCAGGACTACAGAAACATTTCCCCAGGTTATCCTATAATACTTTACAAAGAAGTACAGTTTAACACCATTTTATAGTTTAAGAAATTGAATGTGAGAAAGATAAAGTGACAAGACTGAGGCCATGAAAATGGCTAAGCAGAGACACAAAACAATTGATGCTGTCAATGTTGTAGTACTTTGGCCACATTCATTAATGATTTATATAATTTTGCATAGAAGAGATTTAAACATTGGGCTCTGCTCTGAGTTTTGGAATTCTGAGTTGTGATCTCAGCTGGGATCAGTCTCCAGCTGATTTATTGTTATTTGATACTAGGCTATTCTTGGAAGGATTAAAATATGTGTATTTTGCCTTATATATTGGCTAATACTGAAGCATGCTTGAAATCACAAAGAAGAGAACCTATCTTAAGAGGGATGTGAACATAGCTATAAAAATTCTTTGTGTTTACTGAATTTGGGGGCTAAAATAGCATGCAGTCCCACCAGAAGGTGACAGATCAGGTTCTCCTTTAAGTGAACTGATTCTGAAAAAGAACAAAGAGTGAACAAAGTAAAAACTTTTCATTCAGAGAAGTTAAAGGATCACTGCTTAAACTCCCCATTTCAGGCAGAGATGACTCTGACAGGAACATACCCGCTTTCTCCCAGAGAGCTGTTCGTGCCAAGTCTTTGGAAAAGGGAAAGCCAAACATTCTGTAGCCACTGAAGCTACAGAAGGAAAGTAAAAAGAATTATCTTTCTTTAAAGGCTATCAGCAGTTAAAACTGTTTTGTCTCACTGGAGCAGTGCAGAGCTGCTAAGCTGGCCTGTAGGTCTGTGTCTTCATATTACAGATGAGAAATTCAGAGACTACTCAAACTATAACATCAAGTAAAGAAACTTGATTTGTGGCCTTCATAAATCCAGTCCTCTGTTTAAACAAGAAAAAGGCTTTTGGATTGATTAACCATGCCAAGAAGGGATTTGGAAATACCAGAGTAGAAACCTCTAGCCTTGCTCTAGTTCAAAAAGATAATTGTTAAGTAAACAGAACTTTCAAAGGAAGAGCTTTGCTCTGCATAGCAAATAAGCACTTAATCAGGCATGTAAATGGAAGAGAGGCATCTCAGGTATTTTCTGAAGGTAATTTAGGGGCACTTAGGACTGCTGTTATGCTCTTGAGTTGGTACCCTGACTAGATTTATAGAAGTGGTCAAAAGAGATTTTGATAAACTAGATAAAGGTTCTTCACAGCTACACAGAAGTCATGGTCATCATGGAAATGCAAGAATTGCTAGGAAGCACTTCAGATTTGGTTTTTTGGTTAATGTTTTCTAGTCCCACATTTGAGAAATATGCAAAGAATCATGCTAAAACTGAAAAAGGATAGGAAAAATCAGAGAAGAAGCTGTATAACACAGAATTGAATTACGCATGCATATATTTGAAGTCCTGTATTAAGAAAGAAAAGACACAATCAGGAACATGAGGAAGTACTGGGAAGAGAATGCAAATGTTCTGAGGGGAATTACTGCTGTTCATTTCCTCAGCTGGTTTGTCTGCCTTGGGGTGAATTACTGAGAAGATGCATCACAAGTGATGTCTCTGTGGCTGCAAGGGCTGTGATTAAAGGCCCACTCCACAGCCTTTCTCACTGGAGAAGGCAGCAGTGTGGATGCTCTTCATGGGAAGGACTAAGTGCACTTGTTGTCTGCTAGTTCTCTAGTCAAAACGCAGCATAAATTCATTTGTGCAGCTGAGGTGGAACTTCTGGAAGCTGCTGCATCATGTTCTGTCCCCTGCCATGCATTTCCTGTTTGTAAGAGGTCACCACCAGTTTCCAGGAATACTTTACAGGATGCAGTTATAGATATTTTTTCCTCTGTATACATTGAAAATATTTAGAATAAACACATAAGTGATTTCCCTCATCCTTTTTTTTTTTTTCTCAAGTGTTGTGGAGGAATCTGCAAAATGGGACAAAATTTGTCAAGCATGAATTTTTTTCAGTTTTGACTTTTGCATCCATAAAAAGTAATTAATTACAAAACTAACAGAATTTTCCTGTTAACTGTTCACATTTCCAAATGGAAATAAATTGCTTTTAGGGTCTGTCCCCCAAATAAGTAAAGCTAAATTCAGTGGATAGATTGAATGATATATTACACGTTGCTTCAAGCAAAATATGTTTTGTGAAAAATATGAATAATGAATATTAAAAAAGAGATAGACACAAACATTTAGAGCCAGGCTGAGACTTCAGCCCATACAATAAAGGCATGTACCACCAATGTAGAATAATTCTGTGGTTCTTAAAATGACACTCTATTATATTGTGCCAATCATTTCCTAAATCTGCCATCAAAACCACATACCTCAGTAAGAAAGGGGTTTTTTTACAGGCAGCAAACCTGTTATTTTCCTGACTTAAAGCCATATGGTCTCTCTCAGACTTTCCTCTGCAGCACAAATTTGCTTGTAATATTGAGATTAATTCTCTGTTCAGTAAATGCTGGTGAATCACACCTTTACCCATCTGTCATCCCATGTCAAAAACATGGCACTCCTGTATCTACAAACATTTCATTCACCTTGGGTTTTTGAGTGATGCTCTCAGACTACATTTTCCACAGATTTCATTTTTATTGATTCTTTAATTTCATGTCTGCCTGTCTTGTGTTCAGTCTCTTGTGATGAATGCGCTGAAATGTGATTGTAATGGGTGAAGTCACCAGACTGCTGACCTGATTCAAGGTAAATTTTCTGAAAATAGGCCAGATGATCCCATTTTAATGGACAATAGATCAGAAACTGTCCTGCACAGAGGCTCTTTGCATTGCTATTATGTGCTTGTACTTTTGAATATGTAAATATTGTTTTAGATTTTGTAATTAACTTTATTCTGACAAAAATTGATTTTCTGTCCATGTGATAATAATGCCCTTAGGTTGTTTGTAAAATAGTTTATAAAAGACAGTTCTGTGTTGATTTTTTATTTTTATTTTTGAAGTGTATTTTGACAGTTGTGAGTATGTTGCCATTCTAATCTCATACTGAGAGAAATAAGTAAGACTGCTATTTAAGGAGAAGATATCCCTTTTCTCTACATGTGTACACAGGGCTTTCTGTAGCCCTTGGTGATGCCAGTCCTTTGCTGGAGCTTGTAAAGCCAACTGTACAATGAGAGTAATGTGACATGGGGAGGAGATTAAGGAACGTAAATCAACACTGTTTTATGTTCCTGCTGACTTCTACTTTTTAATGGATACAGGTTGGAACTAATTTGGTTCCACACTTAAAATATTCCAAGATGTGTTCTTGTTCCTGTTTCAGAGGTCTTGCCAGTGTTATGATAGAAGTACAAATCACTGGCTTAACTTCCCGTCTTTTTTTTTTTTTTTGCTATGTAAAAGCTGCTGACATTTCAAATGACAAATCTAGTTTCCTCCAGTTCTCAAAAGAGGAAGCTTGACTTCAGTGAACATGTGAACCAGAAACTACTGCCAAATGGAAATGGTGTCTTTTAGGGTTAAAGTTTCAAAGAAGGGATCCTGTATTATCAGCACTGAGCTTACCACATTAGTAGCACAAAGCCAGACTATGACCTTCATATTTGAATATGCAGAAAGTACCTTTACTAGCAGGTCTCCCAACTCCCACGAGAAAAGAGGATTTGGCAGACAAACTAAGGAAGTTCTGCTGTCACTCTCATGTCCATCAGACAAGGAAAAGCTCAGAGAAGAAAAAAAGGACAATGTAGGTGGGTGGCAAAGTGGGGTGAATGTTATTTTACCTGTCCTTTCCTGTTCTGAGAGGAAAAACTGGGTAGATAAATTAAGTAGCAAGCCACAGGGATAATTTTGTAACTCTTTTTATGTTGCTAAACCTAAAGTGGCAGGGAATCAGGACTTCAGTGTGTTTGTGAATTTTTAGAGATAAGGTCACCCATTAGGTTTATAGATAAAGCCTCTTGGTATCTGAAGAGGGAAAATTCTTTTGTTCTAGTGAAACAGCCTGCACTGTTTCTCCCTATTTCGCTCTACAGGGTTCTCTTTTCTTTACTATGATTGGGATACAAATTAAAAGACAGGGAGGGGAAACATAAATTATGATCTATGACAGAGCAGTTTAAATACAGGTGTAAATAATAATTTTTTAAAAAGCTGTATAAATAAAAGTCAAGGTCACATCTACTCAGTACAGTCATGTTGTTTTTATTGTGGGAGTGACAAGGGACTCCAACAGAAGCACAGATTTCTACTCTCCTCATTGCTGCTCAAAGACAGCATATAACAGCTATCTGCTTCTAAGTGCAGCCTAATTTTATTCATCAGCATCTTTACTGAAGAACATGTGTCTGAAAGAGGGAAGACACCGTAGAATATACACCCTGTCACAAAAGGAGTTGTGTCAGAAATGCTTTCACTGATTCCAGTGCATAGAAAAAAGTTTATGTTTGTATCTTTATACCTTTCTCACATAGATCTCTAGAGGTCATATTATTTGCAGTCCTCACTGTCTTTTTTAACCCCCTTTTGAGAAAAACGTGTATAATGAAAGAATAGTACTGAGTGGCATTAAAGCAGAAGTGTCTAGTATGTTCTGAAAAACACCATATAATATTTAGGACATTATATCACTATATGAATCACCTTTATTATCACAGAAGGAAGAATTCAATTAGAAACAGACATCTGAAATTTTGAGTGACAACACAGTAGACCACAAAGAGTGGTAACAAGAGAAAAAGCATAATGACACCCTTGTGCTGGGCTGGTGTAATCTTGAGTACCAGGGCAACTGGGAGTCAGAAAAATGTTACTTGCCAAATAGTTTTTTTTGCTTTAGTGGATACAATTACAAGTAACTTTGAATGGCAATCTTGGCATATAAATGGTTGGCAGGTATTCATTCCAGAGTTTAGGCAGCTGTCTGCTGCAACATGATCTATTTTGTAAGTAGTTTTCCATATAAAATGTCTCACAGAAGGCTTTACAGCTAATCATCCTTTGTATAGGCACACACAGGAAGATACCAGTTGCAATATAATCCATATTTGGCACATAGAGACATAGTATAGGCAGAGGCAAGTGAATTAGGATCTCCAGTAGAAGCAGACAGTCATAAACAGCAGCTAATTAAGAGTTTATCAGCATGTCACTATGCACAAGAAGCCCCAGTATTTCACTAAAGCAGGGCAGCGTGTGCAAGCTCAGCTGTCGTGCCCTGTCACACTGGGGCTGGTGCGAGGTGAGGCCGTGACACCGCACACTGCGCTGGGCTCTGTGTGGGAGCAGCAGCATACAGCATGACAGGATGCTGCTTCTGTGAATTCACATCACTGCTTGTGCTTTGCAGAATTAAACCCTTACAAAAATGCCCTTACAAATACTCCATACAACATTCTACCTTCAGTAAGGTAAGACATTTGGGGACTTTGTCCTAAAAAGGGAAAACAGGAACAAGGTGTAAGGTAGTAATATGAAAAGTCACCCTGCATTATCAGAAGACAGATGCTTTCACAGCACCAAAGAGGCAGCTGAACAAAGGAACAGTGTCTTTAACTGCTGCTGGACATTCCACAAACTGCTTGTGCTGTGATTGTACAAACTATGTGAGCTCATCACCCTTTCAGTGGCAGAAATATGATAGAACTACTGTACTTACTATGCCAGTGTGAAAAATATTCCTATTTCCTTCCATTTTCTACAGATCTTACCTTTTTCCTCAGCACAAAGATGCAAAGACTGTGCAGCAATGATATGAAACATACTTTCTATTCTATTTCTATTGTGATCCCTCCATCATGATCACTAATGGTGCAGCTTAGGGCTCACTCTGAGTCTCACAGCTTTGCAATATTGCTTATTAGGAAGTCATCTGGGACAGAGTCAAAGTATTCTGAATGATCAGGCTTCAGTTTGGCGAGTCTCTAATTGTCTGATATCTGTATTACTACAAAAAGTCTGGTTTCCAGGTTTCCTTATCCAGATTTTTCTCAGGATTGGAAGAGGATTCTTTACTCATGGTTGAAATCTTTCAAGTGGCTTTTGCCTGGGTTCTGGATTGCCAGGGGCTTTAGACAGAAAGTGCTGCTGAAATCCAGAAACTCTGAGAGAATTGGAAAAGCCTTTGATCTGGTAAGCTTTCCTAAAAGAAGAAAAAAATAATTTCCTTTTTGTCAATGCAGAGAGTAGGCATGAGGAAGACATTTGCTTTTGAAAAGGGGAAATATGATTCTGAGATACAACAGAATCCCACTGACTGTAATTTTAATCCTTCTAACATTTATTAATATGGACCAACTTCTTGCAGTCTCTGTCAACTGCAAGTAGTGGCCATCAAGTTAAGCTATTGGCAGTAAAATACAAAGCAGAAGGGGTAGGAGGCTTGTGAAACTTCTTACCGAAGGACATTGTGGATTTTGTCAATTTACAGCATTTCAAGGAAAGGTTGTCTAACTGGGAGATAGACCTGTTGGTGGATTACTGCACGAATGGTAGCAGGATTAGGAAGTCTTCAAATCTGAAAAAATCAAGAGACTGGGAGAGTGTATGTTTAATCCACTTTGGATTTTATGCATCTAGCTACGGATATTTTTGGTGATAGAATATGGGTCTAGACAAACCCAAGGCTGTTATATAACGAAATTTCTGAATTCCAAACTGCTGGTCATCAGGATCTTCAGGGAATGTTGACAACACAGCCTTCCTGTTCTTATACTCTTCTGTAGGTCCCTGCTCTCAACCAGTGCTGGGGACAGGATGTGGGGCTACAGGTCCTTCAGATCTAGTACAGCTGTTCTTATGCTCAAGAGTAGCAATTCAGGGTTTAATTCAGGATACTACTCCTCCAGTCACCCTTTTTATCAAGATTTTCAGAGGCATCTTCTGGCATATGCTACTACTTTTCATCTGTCCACTAGTCTCCGTGGGTCATTCCAGGAAAAGGAAGTAAAGCACTTAAGAGAATGACTGTGGTCATGACTTGGTTACACAGCTACAAAGCTTTGAACCCTCCCACTATTCACAGTTTCACAAAATGTAAGACCATAAGAATTGGTCTCAAAATTTTTGAGAACAGTTGTTTATATAAACAACTCTATTTATCTTCAAAAAAATTCTTTTTGATCTAAATACTGCACCTACAATCACAAATTTCTGTCTATTATGTGGCCTAAAATAAATAAACAAATGACAATAGAAAAATTGCAGTAGGCCTTTTTGCTTAATTTCCTGAAAATGCAGAAGTGGCTTCTTGGTGGGACTTTCCAGACATATGTACTTAAGTCAGTTTTCTCTGAAACCACAAAAATGTCTCAGAGTTTAGGCCTGTTTGTAATTGTACATTTTAGAACATTTCTGATTCTCTGTTAGTCAGAACTTGATGAAATATTACAGTAATGTGTGCTTTTTTTTTTTTTTTTTTATGCTAAAGCTAACAAAGGATGATCAAAAAATATCCAAGTCAGGCATCTAAAATCTTTTTCAATAGTGATTTTTCCATTCAGAAGCCCAAGTTGCAATGAAAATTAAAGTCATGTACTCATGAAATGTTTAATCAAGAAACCCAATGTTTTAAGTAATTGACTAGGTCTGTTTTCACACTTCATGAAATGTAAACTGTCATTGAAGGTCACCAACTAAACTTGTTGGGAAGTTCTTTTTTCTGCCCATATTAGTACCACATGCAAAATATATGGGAAAAGATCGACAGAAATTACCAGAATGGGAATTTAAAACACAATTTTAATAATGTCAGAACAGAGAGACTTGCTTTTTTCATCATCTTCTACATTATGAAATTTATTAACATCTATGCTTAAAAACACAGTGAATGGGAGAAAAGGTTTCTGAAGGTCCATGGTAACTTTTAATGTCTACAAAGCAACAAGGTAGCAAATGTCCAATTTCAGCACTCTCTTCATATCATACTTTCATTTTAAACTGAGTCATGGTGGAATGTGGCAGTTCCCTTATCCAATGAGGTCTATGCATTTTTCATGTTGTCCACAAACATGTTGCAAGTAAGTTGTGGCCACATTTTTCTAGTTTCATGTCAGACACTGGAAATCTAAAATGTGAGTGACAAACTTTGTCCTCAACACATAAAAACCTGTTCTATATCCTCAAAACTACAACTATTCTGCAATGTAGCCACTTCCATTAGTCATATGCATGTATTATTTCATTGAAGGAACGTACAGGTTTTGTAAGGAGGCACAATCATAAAATCATACAATGGTTTGGGTTGGAAAGCACCTTAAAGAGCATCCAGTTCCAGCCCCTCTGCCCCTCTGCCCCCCCTGCCATGACCAGGGACACCTTTCACTAGACCAGGTTGCTCAAAGCACCATCCAACCTGGCCTTCAAGACTTCTAAGGGTGGGTCATGTAATTTTACCAAAAAGGCTGCTAAATTAAGTGGCAGGGATTCATTGTACTAAATGTAAAATACTCACTAACTTGTTCTTGTAATTTGAGTACATACTTTCTAGAAATTCTTTTCATATTTACCAACTGAAAGGAGTTCCTGGATTCTTTTAACAAAAAGGTATTACACTATGAAAAAATCTAGATTTGAATGGGAAAATGGAAGAGTGTAGGTAAAACTTCAGAACCATGTGGCTATAGTGTGGAAGAGCATAACAAGTAGCAGTCTAGGGAACATTAATATCTATTAATCTAAGTAAGTCTGCATCTGATTTGATACATAAATTATGGAGTGACTGAGTGTCTAGTTTTCAAGAGGATCACTCAAAATATAATTTCTCTGTAAAGGCAGAAAGAAAGGAAGGAACTGTGAGCCAGGAAGGAGTCATTAATGGGTGGGGTGTTTTTTTTTGCTTTTTTTTTTT
>VWZP01010904.1:6242109-6483606 GCA_013396995.1 Dicaeum eximium | reverse complement strand
GTTGGTTGGTTGGGTTTTTTTTTTTGTTTCTCTAAATAGCACAAGGGAAATAGCAGCTGAGAGAAGGAATTAAGTCTTAGAAGCTCTCAGGAATTGGCATGGAAATTGATCAGTTGTGAATGAATGTACTTCTCAATTTTGGGTACAACTTAATGGAGGAAGAGGTAAAAGCACAGTAATTTGTGATTCTAATAATGTAGAAATGGTTACATTCATTTTGCTGTGTGCATCTTTGGGCAGTACAATATGAGAAGGATATAGAGCTATTAGAGAGTGTCCAAAGGAGGGCTGTGAAGCTGCTGAAGGGCCTAGAGAGGAAGACATATGTGGAGCATCTGAACAACTTGGTTTGTTCAGCCTGGAGAAAAAGAGGCTCTGGAGAGACTTCATGGCTGTCTACAAATTCCTCATGAGGAAAAGTGGGGGGCAGACACTGATTTCTTCTCACTGGTGACCAGGGACAGGACCCAAGGGATGACATGAAGTTGTGGCAGGAGAGGTTTAGGTTGGATATCATGAAAAAGTTCTTTACCCAGAGGATGGTTGGGCCCTGGAACAGGGAAGGGGTCACAAAGCCAAGTGTGTCAGAGATCACAAAGCATCTGTACAACGCTCTCAGGCACAGGGTGTGACCCTTGGGGTGTCCAGTGCAGGGCCAGGAGCTGGGCTCATTGACCCTTGTGGGTCTCTTCCAAATCAGGATATTCTATGATTTTATGATCCTAGCTCTTGCTAGTAACCTCTTAATTGTTGATAAGATTCCAAGCAAAACCTGAACAGAAGGTCAGGTCTCTGACAAGAAAACTTGAACCATATTTATAGATTATGGCTTCAGTCATGTTTCTAAGCATTTCAGAACAAATGGCTCTGATTTTTGGCTGTTTTACAAGTATCTTGAGAGTATCTTGTACAGAAATTGTCTAATTAATCTGTTATATGAAAGACAAAACAAACTTTATTTTGAAATTCAGGACATCTTACAGCTCTATTAATTGAAAAAATATCTGAAGTAATCTAGAAACAGATAATCTGCATTCAGAAAAATACAAGTGGGTCTTTCTAAAACGAAAAAAAGGAAATATTTTCTTGAATTTGCAAAACAACCATTATTCAAATCTCTAAATTTTTCTTAGGTGTCTTGATAGAAATCTGCTTACAAGGTGTTGATATTCGATTTTGGTCTCTACGTGCTCATTTAGGCCAGGAAGTAAGCAGGTTGAAAATGGATATATATTTGAATAACAAAGACAGAGCTGATTTTAAAATACTTTGAAAATACTTTGAGACTTTGAAAATATTAAAAGAGGGTTTAGGAAGACTTTACTCAGGGTGTGATAGAAGGGAAGCTTCTGGAGCCAAAGTAAGGCAGCTTCTAACAGACCATTTGTACAAATGAGTCTGAATTTGTAGCTATCCAGCCCTATTAATGTGTAGACTGCACAAGCCAAACTGAAAGAGACCCTCAATCTGTAAAGAAAAAACCCTGCGTGCTCTTGCATCCATCTTTATCACCGTGCTGCTGAGCTCCTTGGTAGCAGCTGCAGAGGTGGCTTCAAGGAATATTGTGCTTCTTCTGGGTCTCATCTTTCTATTAGTATTTTTTACAGAGAAATCCAGAGAGGATTGTGATTCAGAGAACAGCTGCTCCTTTGATTGGCCTCTTCCTGTTCTCCCTCAAAGGCTGCTGTACGTAAGCAGAAGGGCATCGGCGGGGTCGCAGCAGGGAGGGCTGGAAGCCGTGCCGGAAACAAGGAATGCTTTCCTCAAAACACGGGTGGGAGACACTTAAAGATACCTGCTTCTTTTTGCATTCCATTCCAACAGGCATTTGGCTTGCGTTGTTGAGTTAACCTGAATGAAGGTTTTTGGATATGGAGTAATTTCCCCATTTCAAAGTAAGGAAGCAAGAGGAAATAGTCATTTTCCTGCTGACTTCTACATTTTAAAATGCCTGTGAAAATTCTCAGCAGTATGTTAGTAAGGAAACATACACTAATTGTTCAGAATTAGAAATCATCTAAAAATCTTAACAAAAATCAGGATTGGAATTTATATCTCACTCAAAATACGATTCCACTGTGCTTCACCAACACCTGGAATTCTGTATGCGTTTGACTGGTGGTAGGAAAAATTGTTTAATTTAGTTTTCTATATACAGCCTGTAGGTTAGGAACAGTGGACAGTAGTCTGCAATTTTAGTGATTATTGTCTGTTTACCATAATTACAGAGATATTTTAAACTTCCACATTTTGTTGTAGACATAATATTAGGTAAGGAATAGCAGCAGAACATTTTGAGTAATCTGTTATTGTGGGCACATCCTGAAGACAGGCTGATGCTATATTTAGTTGCTATGTGGTTAACTGTGACTAGAGTAAGGATGTTATTTTATGTTTTGTGTTTGAAGTTGCAAATGTTGATTTTTTTTCAGTCCGAAATTGCTCAATTAAAGAAATAATAATAGTTTTGATTCAAAGCTGTGCATATGCACACATACACATTCCTTTTGCTTTCTATCAGCTAGTTTATATTGCTGTAGTTCAACTTAATTCAATGAAGCTCCTCTTGAAGCAAACTAGCTGAACAATATAAAAAATATAAATTCACACCCAATTCCAACAAAAACTTGTAAGGGATATATCCATAATACATTTTTAAAATGTTTGTATGTGTATGTTTAAATGTGTGTGTCCAGGTCCTGTATCCTGATCTTGTTCCCACTAAATAGAATCAAAAAGTGAACACTATAAAGGAACAGAAGTTTAAAAACAACACACAGAAGTTATTCAGCAGGTACATTTAATATTATAATTCTCTAAAGAAGAGCTGTACAACTTAAAACAAACAAACAAACTTTTTTGAAGTGGTTGTATTCCTAACTGAAAGGACCTGATTTAGTATTTTAGGTTAAGCTGTGACTGGCATAATCTCTGCTTAGTTTTGTGCCTACTGTAAGTATCAGCAGCAAATGCAGACTCTGTTCAGAGCAGTTCAAGAATTCCTTTTGAGCAGGGTCAGAGCCCAAAGACATGGAGGAATAAGGAAGGTAGCTGTGTCGTGCTGTTTCCTCTGTGCAGGACAATACAGTTAGCACATTACAAATACAGTCAGTAAATCACAGACATTACTTGAAAAAAGCATAGGTGATCTGTGAAACAATTGTAATTGATTTTGGGCTAAGGGTAAAGTTCTGTTTATAGCAACAATTCCATTTATTGCACTGAGACCACAAAGGTACTCTGAAATTTTATGGCTAAGGTTTACAGAGATGTGCGATTAATAAGTGTTTATATAATTTTATTATATATGTGAACTCTATAATGTCTTAATATGCAGAGCCTAAACCTTTATAATGTCTTATGGTTCAATGTTTTTGAACCATATTCAATAATCAATATCAAAATCAATATTTTTTATAATCTGCACTTTTGCTTTTAGGAAGATATACAATATGTGCCTTTCTTAGGACACAAAGGATCACCCAAAAACTCCTCTGAATTTCAAAACCAAAATTCTACATCACAAAACTTAGAGAAATATTAATTTGACAGCCATCAGTCAGTGCTTCCAGATAGTCATTTGCCCATTTTTCATGACCTTTCTGCAAGAAATTTTCCTTTCTGCTTCTCTGCTAGTAGAATTGTTCCTAATCCACAACAGGTGAAACCAGGAGGTAAAGTCAAGTGTCAGCTAAAGGACTCTGCCTACTTTTAACACTGAGTTAGAGAGTGCTCCAAGGACCAGGCATCTTGAAAACAAGAGAGGAAATGTACTTGGAGATTTAAAATTTAATTGACAGCACAAGAATTGCAAATTGCTCTTGCATTTTTTTCAAAAGAGTTCTTCTGCTTTTTAAGTCACATAGGTATGCCTAAAAATTTTACCCTTTGTTAGTAGGAGATGATTCATGTTTCTGGGAGATCCAAACGTTAGTTATGAAAAAATCCTAGACATTTCAGGAGCATACCCTGTGTTTTCTAGCTTATAGTAGGTACACAAATCAAGTGACCATTCAAGAGATAGTCTGAAATAGCATCCCTTACATACAGCCCATAGCATTTCAGATCCTCAATACCAATTGTTTTAGTCTCCATACCCATTCTCCTTTTTGTTTTTTCATGGTCCATCTCATTTATTGCAGTTGGTCAGCAGACCAATGTCTACCAGCTGCCAGCTGTTTAAAGAACATAAAGCCAAGAAGCATCCATACTGAAGTGTTTCTCTGTCTTTCATGAAAACAGCGTGCATTCTACACAAAAAATTCTTTCGCGGTGTAAGGGAATTGACGTCAGTACTGTTACACCCAGGATGATTTTGGCCCTGCATATCTATTATGCAATGCTTTCAGATGCACAGTTCTATGATGAACAAATGACTGCCAGATGTGAGAGTAGTATTTTCCCTTTTTTTTTTTTTTTTGGAGATGCATGAACAAATTCTCATATGTGGACTGTGAACTTCCTCAGTGTATGTATGCATATGTACTGTAAGAGTAATTCCATAGAAAATATTTGAAATGGCAACATAAGAAAGTTTAATGAAAGAAGCCCTACATTTATTGCTCTAAAAAAAAAAAAAGCTCTTATAATTATCTTTCATACATGTGATACAGGCTCCTCCTTCCTTCCTGCCAGGCAGAAACTGAGAATGTCTACCAAAATACTGACAACTTCCAGCTTTGGGAGAGAAGCCCCTGGAAGGAAGAAAAGATACAATTGATAATTTGGCCAAAGTCATGACAGAAAGCTTTATAAAGACCCTGTAGTTAAAGGTGGTCAGGGTCACAGGATGTGTGGAAGAATCCAGCGGCTTAGAGCCATCTGTTGGCTTTCCAACTATATCCACAATTTTTTTCAATCAACCATAGTAAAAATATGAAGTTTTCAAAACTTTATTTCCACATTTAAGCATGTAAGGACCTAAAAGCTCTGTATATTCATTCTTCAAATTGATTTATTCTTGATTTAATGAGAATAGGTAACTGCAACGATATGCTTCGGAAGGAAACTGCAGCAAATACTGGTTCGCTTCCCTCATGTTTTTTCCCACCCTTTATGACAAACATCTTGGATTCCTGGTTCTTCTTGAAAAGACCTTCCCACCTAAATAGCTTACTTTACAACTGCTTCTTTTGCCTACTGCTTAGGATCCTAATACTACTGTTACTGCATCTAGTAGTTTACTGCAGAAAATAAAGAGCTCAGGTGAGGCAAAAAGTTCCTTCCAGATAATTTTTCCCCAGAATTTTGTTCTTCTATAAATGTGGGTAACAAGTAGAAAACATTTATTGCTTTATCCTTTCCCCTAGTTTAATTTGCTCTTTGTGCTTGTATTTGGTTTGTGTGGCAAGATTTTGGTAGCAGAGGTCTACTGGGATGGCTTCTATGAGAAGCTGCCAGAAGTTTCCCCCATGTCCAGCAAAGCCAGTGCCAGGTAGCTCCAGGACAGACCTGCTGCTGGCAAAGGCTGAGCCCATCAGCAATGGTGTTAGCACCTTGGGCATTACAGAGTTAACAGCTCTGCTGCACACTGCCAGCAGCACTCCGGAGAAAGGAGTGAGAATATGTGAGAGGAACAACTTTGCAGACACCAAGATCAGTGAAGAAGGAAGGGGAGGAGGTGCCAGAGCAAAGATTCCCCTGCAGCCCATGGAGAAGACCATGGTGAGGCACCTTTGCCCCTGCAGCCCATGGAGGCCACAGTGGAGCACATATCCACTGCAGTGTGTGGAGAACACCATAATGGTGCAGGTGGATGCCTGAAGGGGACTGTGATCCTGTGGGAAGTCCATACTGGAGAATTTCTGCAGCATGGTGTGTGAAGAACTGCAGCCTGGAGAAAGGACTCATGTTGGAGAAGGTTATGGAGAGCTGTCTCCTGGAGGAAGGACCCCATGGTGAAGCAGGGGAAGCATATGAGGAGTCCCCCCTGTGGAGTAGGAGGTGGCAGAGGCAATGTGTGGTGAACTGGCTGCAGCCTCCATTTCCCATCCCCCTGTGCTTCTTGTGGGGAGCAGGTAGGGAATTTGGAAGGGAAGTTAAGCCCTGGAAGAAGGGAGGGGTGGAGGGAACATGGTTTAAGACTTGGTTTTATATCTCACTACCCTACTCTGATTTGCTTGTTAATAAATCAAACTAATTTCCCCCAGCTGAATCTGCTTTGCCTGTGACAGAAATTGGTGAGTGATCTCTCTCTGTCCTTATCTCAACCCATGAGACTTCCACTGTATTTTCTCTTCCCTATCCTGCTGAGGAGGTGAATGACAAAGTGGCTTTGGTGGGCACCCCACCACAATGCTGACCCCTTCCCTGAGGGCCAAATGCATTGGACTCCCAGTACTTAGGGCTGGGACTGAAGTATCTCTTAAGGAATTTTTTCTGTTCTGAAGAAAGGGAATGCAAACTCAACACATTTTTACATGACTCGGGTTCTTGCAGTGCATCCAGCACGTGAAGCTGAGTCAGTCTCCTGCACAGAAGTGTTGCACTCTAAATGACAGCAGTGTAAGCTGACCATCAGTACTGCCCAATGTCAGTAGTTAGATGGAGAGGTGGACCTGGTTTGAGTTGCATGCAAAAAGCAAATACAATGCATCTAAGAACTTCAAGATTGTGACCAAGGAGTCCTTTGAACAAGAAAGAGGGGTGGGATTGGCAGAGATTCCACCTTTTTGATTTAACAGGTAAAGGAATGCTGAAAAGAAGCCTGTTTCTTGATATTTCTTAGTGGTGGGCCTCTTTCTTTGGGTTAATCTCAGGCTTCTGTCTTCCATCTCCAGTAAAGCCAGGAAAAATTGTAAAAGCTCATAGGAAATAATTAAAACAGGTGAAACTTTAAAGGGCCACTTCAGAAGGAGGGCTCAGACATGGAGAAACTTAGGTCTGACGCAGGAAGTCACAGTTGCTGCTGCATATATATTATCAGACACAATGTATCTTAAATAAAACACAGTTTGCTTTTGAGTAAGGATTCACTATTTGTTTCTCTTTTGGCTGCAGACAGAAATGCATTCTTTTTCTGGCAGACAGGAGGCAAGATTCCATATGAAGCAATACTCATCTCCTAGTCATGCCCAAACACATATGGGGATGGTGGGGAGGAAAGACTGATGGAGAGCAGCAAAGTCTTTTCCCTGGCAATAAGAGACTTAGCTTGAGAGAACCAAAGCAGCCAAGTCAACAGGAAGGAAGGGTGCACAGAACAGAATTGCAGAAGCAGAAACAGTCCCTAGTGGAGAATCACTTTTGGGTGGCTCAGCCTGTTTTATTTTTAACCTTACAAACACAGATGACTGAAAAGCATGGAAAAACAGAAAAGCTCTGACAAAAGGCCAAGATACCTAGAGTGGAAACAATCTTGAGATCTGTTTCTAGTCAGTGCTGCACATCTGTATGTGTAACAAAAGCACTACCCTGCTCATCACAGAATTTACAGCATAGAGTGATCCAAACTGAGAGCAGCAGAGGAATTGTGGATGAAGGGAGAGCACTGGAGCTGGGGAGCTGGGGAGTTGTGTAACACCTGCTTGCAATACTGTTCGCGCTGGCTACTCTGAGTCTGCCACTTTCCAAGTTTTCTGAAATAGTACAATGTAAAAGCCTTAAGACAAAAGGACTGGTATTTCTGCAGAATTCCCTCTCTCTTATTCACAGCCATCATATACCAACCAATTTCCAAGATGATGTATTCAGTATCCTATGGAGCTCCAATGAACTCAATGAAGTTAGTTAGGGTATAAATCAGACTCAGTTTTGCTCTGTTTCCTTGAGATTTCATATGCTTATTACCCTCAATACTAGCTGGTCCCTCCTCCTTTTATTTCTGCAACTCATTTCCCACAGCTGTAGTATTTATTCAAAATCCTTGGCTCTTGTTTTGTCTCTCATTCTGCTGCCTGAATAATTTGATCCTTTAGAGAATACTACTTTAAAACTGTTGCACACACCAGATGAGAGATATTTTTGCACCTCTTTTCCAAGGCCAGATTAGAAATGAAATTATTTCTGTTTAGATAGCTAAAGACTAATCTCTCTTTTTTTTTTTCTTTTTTTTTCTTTTTTTTTTCCTTTTCCTGAGCATGTATCTCTCTTTTTCAGTACACACATTGAAACACAGTCTCTGCCATAATTTTTAAGACTGCAAGCAGGGAGTTGAATGGGAGCCAGGGTATTATTTATTAGGACAGCCTGGGCAGTCACTGAGGTAAAAGCAAGTAATTTGTTTAGTATATAATGCCTCTTGATGTTATTTCTGTTTGTCATGCTAATATTGTTCTAGATCTCTGCTGTGTCAAGAGCAGACAGGAAACTAGTCAAGAGTGGTGTGTCCTTGACAAAAAGTACATTTAGAAACAATAAAAATAATTACTTTGAACATTCAGTAAGAGCATTAGTTATTAATTTCTGAGGTCCTTGTGGAGATAGCTGTTTTTAGAATGACTAGCACTGAAATAAAATTAACTAACCACAGTTTCTTGTCACCTCTTTTTAAATTCTGGAAGGAAAATGTCCAAGATTCAGGGAGCAGACAAGCCTTCATTTCAAACAGAACCATAAGCTCATTGAACAAGATAATGGTTTGGGTTGGAAGGGCCCTTAAATATAATCTCATTAATTTCAAGCCCCCTGCCATGGGCAAGGATGCCACCCACTATATCTGGTTGCTTAGAGCCCCATCCAACCTGCCATAAAACACTTCCAAGGATGGGGCACCCACAATCCCTCTAGGCAACCTGTTGCAGTGCTTCACCATCCTCTGAGGAAAGAATTTCTTCCTAACATCTAATCTAAATTTGACCCCTTTAAGTTTAAAACCCTTTTCCTGTCACTATTTGCCTGTATAAGAAGTCTCTTCACTTTTTATAATCCTTCTATATTATACTTCCTAGATGATTCTTCTAGATTACAGCACCTATTAGAAGGTGCTGTAAAGTCTCCTTGAAGCCTTCTCTTCTCTAGGCTGAGCAACCCCAGCTCCCTGAGTCTGGAGAGGTGCTCCAGGCCATCTTCGTGGTCCTCATCTGGACTATCTCCAAGAGGTCCATATCATTCTCATGCTGAGGACCCCAGAGCTGGATGCAGCACTCCAGGTAGGGCATTCTGCACTCTTACAAGGGCAGAGCAGGGTCCCAGAATCCCCTCCCTTGCCCTGGCCAGCTGGCCACACTGCTTTTGGGGCAGCCTGGGATCTGGTTGGCCTTCTGGGTTGTGAGCACACACTTTGGCTCATGTCCAACTTTTCTTCAAACAGTAATATAATAACAAAACCAATATGTAGCTTTAAATATAAGGATTGAAATCTCAGTCCTTTCATCTTTTTAAGCACATTTCATCAAAACAACTTTGTAGGATAACTTCTGATATGTTTCCTCTGAACTTATTATTTTTATATATTACAGATTCACAGAATCATTTAGGTTGGAAAAGACCAAGATGATAGAGTCTAAACTTTGACCACTCACCAACTTGTCAACTAGACCACAGCACTAAATGCCACGTCCAGTTGTTTCTTGCACACTTCCAGGGATGATGGCTCCACCTTCATGAAGGATTTCTTCCTGCCTGATGTCCATCCTGAATCTCCTCTGGCACAGTTTGAGACGATGTCATCTTGTTCTGTCACTTGTTGCCTGGCAGAAGAGGCTGACTCCCACCTCACAACACCCTCCTTTCAGGTGGTTGTAGAGACCAATAAGGTCTCCCCTGAGCCACCTTTCCTCCAGGCTAAACAATCAGCTCTCCCAATTGCTCCTCGTAGGAGATACTCTCTAGATCCTTCCCCAGCTCCATTACCCTTCTCTGGACATGCTTCAGCACCTCAATGTCTTTCTTGAAGCAAGTAGCCCAGAATTGGACACAACAATTCTTCAAGTTCCAGATGAAAGTTCAAACTGGTGCTTTCTTTCTAACTGGTGTTAATTCTTTGGCTTGACATATGCTTGCCTGGTTTCTAAAAATATGTTTCAGTTAAAGAGTGACCTATAGTGCTAAGTTGAAGACTCCGACTTGGAATGTAGTTTGCCAAAATAAGAGCGGGAAATGACACCTGTCAGTTTTTGTCCATACATTATTTATTTTTCAATAATGTGTATATGTTGACGTTGAAATATTTTACACACAAACAAACATATCTGTGGCTGTATACCAACATGCATGTACATATAAGAGGCATGACAATGTACACTTTGTTGCCAACTGTAACCATTATTTGGCATTGCAGAGATCTGGCTTAGTCTCGAACAGAAAAGTCTGTAATAGTTTTATTCTCTGCTACCAGGAAGATTCTCACATTCTCTTGTAAGATGCTAAAATTTGCTATCAGTTTGACCCCTTCTGTGGTGCCTGGTGAAATCTGACAGCAATCAATTGCTGTTAGTTATTGGCCAACACACAGTTTTTATACTGTAGCAGTGATGTAAGATGCCTCAGGGCATACTTTGATCTCATGTGCTTTAGCAAAAAAAACCGAAACATGAGGCAGTACAAACAATAAAGATATCCCCTTTTACTTGCTAAAGAGCATCTTTTAAATTTGGAACAAAGTTTCACACTAAATGTTTCTCATTACCATTGTCAATACAAAGCTAATGTTGAAGACAACGGTTAGAACATTAATCATGTAGAGAGTGGAGGAAATGTCCTAGCTAAACTGAGTAAGCGGAGGCATTCTGGAGAGTGTTTGCTCCAGGAGTTAGTCACCCTTCCACAGTCACAGAGCTGGCTTCCACTAACACAGAGGTAGTTGGCTGTGGGGTTGACTATTTTTAGTATGAATACATAAAGATGACTAACACTGCATCATGCCTTGGAGTGAACACGTAGCATTTGTCAGAAATACATGTTCAACAGAGTTTAAAAAATACCATGGGTGACTGTGTCTATGTCTAATGAATTTCTCATAGAGAGGAAGTGATTGAGCACACAAGGCAACCTCTCCATACAAAGAAATAATGAGTTTTGTGAGCACAGAGAAAGAAATGCGTCTCTCTTAAAATGACCATCAAGGAAAAGAAAGTAATGGAAATGGGTGTATATATGAGATCAACCAAATCTCTGTGGGGAGGACAGAATATGAGAACTGTGCACTTTGTTCTAAGTATTTGAAAGATGTAAAACTTGTAAAGCTGTAAGATGAGGTGCTGACGGAGATATGAAATACATTTTCTTGTGCTATTATATTTTTTATCACATAGAAGAAATATGATTGTAACAACAATCAGTGGATGCATAAAACTGGAAAAAGGAAGAGAAAATGAGCATAAACAGCAAGGAAGCCTGATAATTATTCTTTCTCCATATATACACACTATACATAGTTTCAACAGTCAAAAGGGGTGTTGAAGTTCAGCTTCTAGTGCACAAAGATGTATAGGAACTATTCAGTCCACTTGCATAAATATCAGAATTTAGCATGGTAAAGCACTCAGGCAACTTGTAGGACAACTCGAAGGGAAAAAAGAGTGGAAGAAAAGGAGTGAGCTAATTCAGAGCAAGCTGACAGTGGTCTGTCAAGCAAACGGAAGTATTCTTTCTTGTTTCGTGTGCAAATCATGTGTAGATTTCTTTTCTATTAGATTTCTTTTCTATTAGATTTTTTTCTATTGCTGCAGTGTGTTCACTTATTTCTTTTATTATTTTAGGAGGAATATTTTATTACCATCAAGAACTATCTACATAAATGAGCTTGTCCCCTGCACCCTGGGTAGTGCAGTACATGAGAATCCACGGTGTCATTTTGACATGATGACCTTTGCATCTTCTGGCATGGCAGGTTTGCTTAAAACTGACTTGGTTGAGCTCCTATTGAAATAATAAAACATAAACTACAGAAAACAGAGACTCACAGATGCACAAGAGCCATATGTAGCTTCCATACAGTGAGGGCTCTGGTTAGAAACTGAAGCTGGCTTAATAACATTTGTTGAAAGATCTGGACAGAAATTCTGCCTCCAGTTGTATTCCATGCAATTCAGTGACTTTTTTACCCTGATAAAAGCAGATACTAGAGAGAATGTAGCCTGTAAAATCCACAGTGCGATCATGTAAACTTTGATGTTTTCCATTTATTGTGAAGGGTCCTGAAAGGTCCTAAATATGAATCTTCTTTTCTTTTTTTCCCCCAGAAACAGCATCAGCTGTCCTCTCTGTATGCGAGAGTATAGTTATTCATATTAAATCAAGGATGTTTCTGTTTGAAATTACATAAATAGGCCATCTTCAAAAACAAAAAAGAAAACATGAGATACTGATTGTCACAGATGTGCATGGATAATGGAGGCCTTCTCATTAGAATCACAGAATTGTTAAGGTTGGACAAGACCTCTAAGATCATCGAGTCCAACTTAAACTGACACTGTTGTATTCACCATTAAACCATATCCCCAGGTGCCACATCTATGTACCTTTTGAGCACTTCCAGGGATGGTGATCCCACCACTTCCCTGGGCAGCCTGTTCCAGTGCATGACCACCCTTTCAGTGCAGAATTTTTTCCTAATATCTGATCTAAACCTCCCTGATATATCTTCCATAACTTCCATTTCCTCTTGTCCTGTTGCTTGTTACCTGGGAGAACAGACTGACCCCTGCCTCATTACAACTTCTAGAATAATAAATTAAGGTTGCAAAAGACCTCTAAGATCAACAAGTCCAACTGGTAACCCAGTAATGCCTTGTTCACCACAAAACCATATCCCAAAGTGCCACATTAGGGGCCTTGAGAGCCACATAGGAAGCCCAGAGTAGTACATGGTAGAGTTGAACCTACTCTGTGTGTTACAGACCATGTGTGCAAGAGCAGACAGTCAATGAAATTTCACTGTCGGTTTTCCAGCTGTCTGACACGGGTCTACTGGAAAAATAAGGGGAAGAGATATATATTACAATTAGAGATATATATTACAGTTGTTTAATCTTTGCAGCTGGCCATGTCTCAGCTACCACATATAAAGTGGGGCTTAGGAACCAGACATGCCATCTTCCCACACAGGAGAAAGATGACCAAACACAACAGAACCTGAAAATATAGCTCAGGCAATGAGTCACTCATTTGTGACACTCTCTGCTATGGTATGGGAAGAAACGTCAGGATATTCTTTTCCTGTAATGTTCAGCTGTGGAGCTAATTTCAAATGAAGCCACACACATATCTGACACACCCAAACCCATACTTCATTGTGAGGGATGTCCTATGCTTTGGACCCAAATTAACATCAGTCATGTAAGGACACAGTGTCCTTGTTTCAGTTATAGTAAATTACTGCATGAGAAACACTGAATCATAACGTTCAGATTTAAAGCCTTTATAGTTAATTTTTATCCCCTTGCCCTCTTTGTTTGTGTATTCATTTTAGGATTTTGAGTATGTCATCAGGCTTAATTACAAAACCTCCCTAAGCCTTATTGGGAATTACTCTCTCCTTTATAGAATTTAAATCACTAAATCAATTACCTTGTAAGCAGCCTTCTGTAAAGACCTTGTCTCAGAAAAAACACTTTTTTATACTTTATAATCAGTAGGAAGTGATACCATATGGACTCACTTTTCAGTTATCAAAGAGTTTTACAAATACCAGGAAACCAAAAAATTTTTGTGAGAACCATTCTAGGACACAGTATTCTACTTTTGAAGGAAAATAAATCTATTGACTATTTTTTGCTTACTTATTGTCTTCTTTTGTTTGTTTGCTGGTTTGTTTTTGTTCTGTTTTCTGAAGAAATATTTTTGAAAGCCACTTTTCTAAAAGGCATTTATTCTCGAGAATTTTCTTTATTTGTTGCAGTAATGTTTATATCCTCTTTTGGAAGGGCTTAGACACTTCATATCTATCACTTCCATATCTATCTCTTCAGTACAGCCATCTCTGAGGCACAATACAGAAACCATTGTAGTAGCAAAAATATTCACTAATGGATTAAATAATAACTCCTCTTTTATTACTTCTGGCCTTAATGACATATTAGTTATTTAGAAGATTGTATTCTGAGAAACATCTGTCATCACTATCTTTTAGTAAGTCAAAATCTGTAAAAGTAGCTGGTCTCATCTTGCTATGAATGCTATTTGTCTAATTTGTCATCTTTCCATAAATCTCCGAATGTCCAACTTATAAAGAGATCACTGTAAACTTGAATAGCTGTGATTTTCTAAGAAACGGATGAACTGGAGAATGTAGGAGAATATTTTCCCAAGCTGTGCACATTCTTAATATGCATATATAATTTTGGGTCCTGCTGCTTGCTTCTTTTTGTTTTAAATAAGTCTTTGTTCCTGTTTCGGACAATGAAACTATGTCAGATGCAAGGAGGAGACCAAGCTGACAAATTCAGATTCCATTTTCTCTCAGGATATTTAGTGACTCAGAGAAATACAGTAAAAATGGTACTGCACTGGCTGCTAGCTCTCCTTTAATCCCCCTAGAAAAACAATGGTTTAAAACAGGGCCAAAGAGACAAACAGGGAAAGCAGAAAGGAGCTTGATTATCTTGTCTTTAGCAGTAAATATATTGGTAGAATTTTATTGGATTGTAATTTATTGATGTATTGAATTCATTTGCTGTCATTCTTTGTCTCAGTGAATAGTACAGCAGTGCAGGATTCAGGTATATTTTAAAATCAAAGAAAAAGCATCAGCTGAAATACAATCACATTTTTGCCTTAAACACATATGGTTGACACTACTAAACATAATGCATCACTGAGTCATACAGAATGGCAAAACGCATTTATTTTTCTCTATATTTTATATTGTTTATGTTAGCTTTTGACAGCATTTTTGCTGCTTCTCATATAAAATCTGTCCCCCCTGTTGCTTTGTGGATCTTTCAGACAGCACAAAGGATCTTAAGGACAGGTTCTGAGTCATATTCCAGCTTGAAATATCCTAATTTTGTTTTTAAAAATCTGAGATTTCAATAACTCTGATACTTTATGTAACAAATAGTAACTTTAAATGCACACAAGCTACTAGAATTATGTATTGTACGTGGCTTTTGCTCATTCTCATGCTACTAAATCTATTTACATAATCAAAGCCTAATATAACCATGTATATATTCATCTTGAATGCTCAGCTGTGAAAGCAGTCAATATTGCTCTTCCTTTCTCCTACCATAGGAGAATAAAGGTCGAGAAATATATCTTCTTATTCAAACCTACAACTGATTTAATTAAATTCTCAGACTTAGGAAAATTCTCTCCATTGTAGGTCTTTTTATAAGTGTATTACAATATTGAACTTCTTACAGAGCCCATTAAATGTTTTTCCTCATTTAAATGATCTGGAGATTTTTGATATTCTTCCATTCCCCCTTCCCAACAATGTCCTGACCAGGATGTATCCTACTACAGAGTCCAGATTTATTTTAAATGCCAGTTTCCATCAGGAATCCTTTTAACTACAGAGAAGCAATCAAATACAAATTAAACTGACCTACCACTTACCTGGGAAAAAAGCAGAATTTGAAGTTTAGTTCTCAAAGTAATTACGTGGATCTAACAGGCAGGACTTAGACTAAATCTTGCCTGGGGCAGGCTTCCTGAGACAATAATTAGCCCAAAGGGAAAGAAAACACCCAACATAAATCCCCCCAAACCTAATATGTGTGATCAGGTAACAGAAGCTGAAACTAGAGGAAGAAGAAAAGAGTTCTCAGGATTTTCCTGTCTCAAGTAGACTAATTTTACCGTGTCCCCTGCATACAGCAGCAGTGCTCTGTGCCACAGATCGGTGGTGACGCTCTTACAAGCCTTGAACTTTTAATCTAATTCTTGCTACTGTTGAGAAATTCACTCACTTCACGGAAGTAGGGATCTGTTTACATGAATCTAACAAAGAGAGAAAAAATCCCCTTCAAATTATTAATATCAGATGGAAAAACAGGAAGAAACTGTGTACAGCCTTAAGTTAATGTGTATGCAATACTGAGGAGAAATGAGTGTGGATCTTTAACTGATACCTGAAGGTGTTGCAATGATTCAGATAAGATTGATAAAAAGAAGCTGTCAATGACCTTTTTTTTGACTGCTTTTTTTGGCTAGTGAGATTTTGATTCTTTTGTACTTCTGTGTTTGTAAGTTTTGAAGACATGTGAGGCAAATAACATCAGGATCTTGCACAGATGAAGATGATATTTCTTATGATGATGTGTGCAGAAGCTGTCCAAAACTCAATAAAAGCATAATGCCCATGACTGAGATCTGATTTGTTTGTGAACCTGAGCTGAAAGGGACTGGTATTCTCTACATGCTTGTATTTGTTACAGTTTTTCGCTCGTAATGTCACTCTATTATAAAATTCAGAGTACTCCATAGACAGTCACATTGATTTCTTGCTTAGACCAAAGTAGATGAATGATGGTAGTCCCTAAGATTCAGGATGGTAGAACTGCTTCAAAAGATAAAAAATCCTTTGGATGCTCCATTTGCTGGACTCCATGAGGGTACAAGAAGAATTAAGACAACTTTGCAGCCCTGCATCATATTTCACAGGCTGCTACAGTACAAAATTTAGGTAACTGACTATGTATACTCCAGTTTATGGCAGGAATTATAATACACTTTAGGCATTAAAGTTTGGAGTATTGCCATCTTTTCATAGTCCTGCACATATGGCACAGGCAGAACTAGAGAGTATTACTGAAAAAGGTGCTTAGGCAGAAATGTATTCTAGAATGTTAAATACAATAAAAAATAATGGGTGAGATTTGGAATATAAGAACTCTCTACAGATGAAAATAACTGCAGGACCATCCTGTGCTGCTAAGGAAGACATGCTGATTCAGCAGGCAGAAGAGCCTAACTTCAAACTGCACCACAGCTGCAGAAACTACTTGAAAAAATAATTTGTTAAGCTTTTCCCTTTTCAACTGAGGATGACGATTCTGTTCTAATTTCACAGGCATAAAGAGACAACAAATTTTTAAGTTTTTATAAAATACTTTCTTCATCTAACTACCAAGTCTGATGGGAGACAGATGCTACACAGCTTTTAATGCAAAGAAATACTTAAACAATTACCATGTTTAAGCATGTCATGTCATGTTGATGAAGGCCTAATGTACAAAGCTGCTAGATGCTTTGGATGTCTAAATAATATCAGTATTTTCTGGGAATTATACAAACAGGTAATTATTGTAAACTGGTTTTAATACACTGTCACAGCAGTCACAAAATGACTTATTTATGTCTCTGTTTATTTATAAATTCAGCCAATTCAGTGCTGTAAAATAACTTGGT
This sequence comes from Dicaeum eximium, assembly GCA_013396995.1. Classification (NCBI taxonomy): domain Eukaryota; kingdom Metazoa; phylum Chordata; class Aves; order Passeriformes; family Dicaeidae; genus Dicaeum; species Dicaeum eximium. The sequence goes on along the minus strand of VWZP01010904.1, from coordinate 6,466,371 downwards.
TGAGTTTTACACAGTGAGACTAGAGTAACCTTTTTTTTCTGTCTGGTAGTTCTGTGGTAATTTAGTATCACCACATCTCACCCACCCTGCTTTGTTAGTGGATGATTACAGAATTCCACAAAGAGGAGAGAGAGGTAGATTAAAAAACCCTCAGGCTGAGAATGACATTAGTTCTCCATCTCTCATGTCCTAAATAATGTCACTAACCATTATCCCAAACACGACCAACAGCAAGTCAACTTCTGTTTTCTGTATAAGAACAAATATGGGATAATCTCTTTTATAAAAGGCTCATGCTTCTAGAGTGCTAATGGGCAGAGACTGAATTTTAACATACAGTCTTACTGCATGTTCAAAAGAGAGACAAGGTTTCTGGAGGTTTGAGAAACAGAGCCAGTATCATGGGAAAACATTGAGAACATGGCAGTCTGAACACTTGGATTTGTAGTTAATTTTAAATCTCCTGCATGTGGCAAGAAAGAAATATTCACAAATCTCTGCATAGCAAAACCATCAAGTTTAATTTGTCCTAAAGCTGCTTAAGGAATTTGAGAATTTGAGGTGAATCTAAGTCCATGGCTAGCATTTGCTGCTGCATAGAATTTTAATAAGACACAGGCAGGAAAAATATACTCTGTTGTTGTTGTTGTTGTTGTTGTTAGACAGAAGATACAGCACTCCCCATGTAGTTTTGACTTCTACAAATGCCACAGTCATATAAATATGCTGCATTGCTTTAAGTTACCTGAGGATTTATATTTTGTTTTCCAGGTGTCTTTTAAAACTGCCCCTAAACAAATTATGTGGAAAAAAAGTTGTAGGCATTATTTCCTTGATTGGTCATTAGACTCTACAAAGTAAGCTGTCCTTCATGGGTAAAAGATGAAAGCAAAAGCTATTTAGAAAAGTAACAGAAACTCTCTGAACCCCATTAGGTGAAAATATTGGCCATTTTTTTCAGTAAGTTACCATGGAGCACATGATTATGATTATTTTAAATCCATGCTTCATTTAGATAAGTAATCAACTCAATGAAATTGGCTTTATAGAACTGCTGAACTAAATCTAGTCACACATGTAAGCTTTATTAAATGAGAAAACATCTGCTACACTGATGCACCAGCATAAAAAATAATTGTGAACTTTACATACCATGGATATGCAAATTAAAATTACAACAGCTGGAAATCTTTACAATAAAAAAGAAACTGAGCAGGTAGTAAGTATTTTCTGAAAAAATCTGCCTAATTTTGTCAAATTAAGGAAGTGTAAATTACTTCCACTTCTAACAGCAACTTGTTGAATTAGTTGTCCAGTTAGAAGAGCCTCATAAATTTGATCCTTAATTAAATGTTGATACTAGTAATTCTGACTCTGTTAGGGTATCTGTCACAGATATTTTAGTTTTGAAGTATGCTACATGACATTACAACTGTTAAATACTTTATCTGCACAGAGGTTATGATAAACCCTGAATGGTGTATAGACATGGCTGCCAAAAGCAGCTACTGAAATGCATAAAGACTTAAACTCCTTGTAAAGTCTGAATTTCACAGTCTAAATCAATTTGGAAACTGTAGACAAACACTAAGCTAAAGAAAATTCTGATTTGATATTTTCATAGCAAGGCATAAATATACGTATTTGCACTGGACAAGTGCAGCACTTGTTGTTATCAAAATAAATGCTAAGATATTCTTCAACAAGTACAGGATCTGCAATCACACCAGCATTTTTCCCTTCAGTAAGTGCATCTTTAACTAGATTTTAGGTGCTTCTATAATTTAACCTGCATAATCCAGAATTTACCAACAACGAAGCCCAGAAGACAAAAGCAATGAACACGGCAACTTTAGAGTTAAGGACAAACAACATGTGGTATTAAGAATGCAGAACTGAAACCCAGGGCTCCAGCTGAGTTCTCCTTTTGTGGTTTCTGCTTGTTGCATTGCCTCCTTGCCTGCCACAGTGTGACATGAGCCTTCCCAGCCCAGGTTTCCAGGAGCACACACTGGCTGAGTCCCAGGCAGCAGCACAACCAGAGAAGGTGACTCCCATCCATGCTCCGGAAGCGTAACACGCCTGAGCTGAAATTGTCACTGGGGGCAAGAATCAACATGACCATCTGCGAGGGTTTTTCTTTTGTCTCCTCAAGTCTTTATTTTAGTGGTGCAGGGATTGGCTTCTGCTGGAATCATTCTGTGGGAATGATTTAGCCGTCAAATTGTGGAACCATAGTTTCTGCCCCAAAACTGGGGTCTCAGCAGGCTTGTACTGAAAAGATTTAGGTAACATGAAATTGATTTCATTGAACTTGGACTTCTGTCTTCTCATGAATTAGCAGAAGATGTTTTAGACTGAATGTTTTGAAACCAAGAAAAATTGGTCCCATCATTATAAATACTCATAGAAATGTGTGTGGAAATTTCTGCAGACTCCAAAAAACATGAAATAAGCAACTTAGCAGATTTGGAATTATCTTATTGGTTGTGGTTGTTTTAATTGTTTTTCTTACAGCGAAAAGAGACAGAACAAGTATAAAACAAAGACAAAATAACTGCTAAAAATATTATCAGTTTTTATTTGATTCTCCATATTGATGAAATCAAGCAGTGTAATTTAGTATAAAAAAGCTGGAGTAGAAAAGAAAACAAGGATGGTGTAGAATGAATCGCAAAAGAGCTCCACCAGTCACAAACTGATAGGTAGCTTTCTTTACCAATATTTTTAAGGGACTCTCATAGTGCTAAAGTCGACCTGGGCTCAAAATTTGGAATATTTTGCTCCTTTAAAAGGAAAATTAAAAGGTGTCTCTGTGTATGTGGGCTTAAGTTGACCTCAGTAAGAGATGTTTTGGTCTGACATAATTACAGTAATATGTTACAAAAAAATGAATGAATAAAGGACATTATTGCATTGATCAGAAGATGGACTAGACCCTAAGACAAAACAGGTTTTTAGTAACCTACTCCTTCTTCCTATCAAAGCCATGTTAGCAAGCAACTTCAAACACAAGTGAATAAAAGTACTTCCACTTTAAAAGGTTCTTTTGTTATGGATCTGGACAACTCAATTCTATTACAAAGTGGCCATTTATAGTTTGTATAAGCAAAAAATCACAGCAGGATGTGGCTTATTGAGAGATAACCACATGCCCAGTGGCTTTGCTTTTATACCCATAAATATTCATTTAAGACGATCCTTTCTCATTGAAGTTGGTGACAAATCATGCACTCCATTCATTGGGAACAGACTCAGGCCTTAATGTTAGAAACACATAAAATGCTGTCTTTTTCTAGTTCTGGAAACGTCATGGAAACCTATGGGATTCTTGAGTAAACTTGAGACCAAAGTACACAGAATGAAGTAATTTAGTTTGTACTAGTAGGATGGGAAATCCTTTCTAATCATGCTTGATCTGAATGAAAATCAGACCATCATATGTTTGAGACTAATAATATTGCTAATACATCCTCTCATCTTGGAGTGAAACTAGAGCTGAAATTCCTATTTATTGTGTTGTGGTATTTTGGAAAATTCCAGTGCAGAAATAAGGAAATACTTAATTTCAGCATTTTCGCAATGAAATATTTTCATATGGCCAAACTGAAGTCTTTCACTTAATAAACAGGTCACGTGTCTTTGATGAAGTATCATCCATCTCATTGGAAAAGAGAGTTTGACCAAGAAACAGTAGCCTGCAAGAGGAATATGCAAATGAGACGTATAGCAAAGCAGCTGCAGAGGGATATTAATTTCAGTATGTGGGGACTTCAAATGAAACATTTCAGATTAGGTCAGCAAACCAGAATATATGGTTTCATATTCAGTCAACTGGAAAGAATATTTTTCTTGATTTTCCTAATGGGAAAGGGGAGGGATTCTACACAAAGGCTTTTCTCCTGTGGAAAAAAAAAAAAAGAGATATAACAACACTATGTTTTCTATAAGGTTAAAAAAATGCCCAAAACATTTTGATATAAAGTATTCTGCTAGTTCTGAGGTATATGAAACCCCATGACAGCTCTGCAGGCCAGACCTATCATTAATAAAACACAAAAGAAGTTGCTTCTTGACTGCTCTTTGAAAGTTTTCACCAGGCTAACAAAGATGCAAAGCTGATTTTATTCCATGGCTTCTCACTTTGGTGTGACCAAGATGACATTTTCCAGGAAGTTTCTTTTGATGACCAAGAATTTTGATGAAATAAAGAAATAGAAAAGCTGAAACTAATTAGCACTTTATAAAGAAATGTTAGACGATCACTCACTGACTTGGAGACCTTTCAATGGTACAAGGTCCTAGAGTAATTTTTTAAAAGTAGTTAGTAGACAACACAGCAAAAGCTTACATTTCTATGATTACTGCTTTCCTTCATTTATTTAATGTTTAACAAAATAAATTTTCCCCGAAGACTGTAAACAACTAGCATTAAATATATTTATAGATAATCTGAAAGGTCAGAAGAGAATAAAATAGAGTGGATGGCCTTTTCATTAGGTTATGCTCTATACCTTGATGAAGTATGGAAGAATAATTCCTTGCCATTTGCAGCTGCTTAGGCCATTAAAGAATTCTTTACTACAGTAGCATCATATTGGTTGCATCATTTGGTTTCTTAAATTCTATTTATATTTTAGTTCTTTTTTTTTTCTTATTCAAACTCTATTCTCCTTCCTAGACCTCTTCAGTACAAACATCTAAACCAAATTGTGTTCATCGTCCAAACATATGAGGGAAGAAGGAAAAAAAAGTCAGAACACTCAGCCAGCTTTTCAGGCAACAAAATTTACAGGTATTTGTATAGCTGGAAAACACTGCCTCTATTAAATTCCACTAGAATTCACTGACATCCTACAAGTGTAAGGCTGCCATATCATCAGGGTTTTTTTTATCAGAAAGTTTTATACATGAATTTTGTTTGCATACTTGTGTGAGAGACCGCTGCTTAAAAGCAGTGTAGGGGTGTGACTTAAAAGTGCAGGCAAAAACTGTATTTCAGGAATGAAAGTCCAAATACGTTTGTGTATGTGTGTATGTCAAAATACAGGAAACAGGAGTATTACAATGAAATAATGCAAAATATGTCACACATCCATGTGTTGTTTTCTTCAACTGCTTTGTCTGCAATTTATCTTCATTCTTCTGGAAGCTGGTTCTTAAGGGTTTAAAAACTGATTACTCAAATAAGTTTATACAAACGACCAACCCATTTCAATTGCAGACGAGGACCACCTATTTCCCTATAGTGAATTCAAGAAATACAATAAAAATAAACCAAAAGTCAGAAGTTTTTGGCAATATCACTGCTCAAGATTATTCTCTAATTTTTGACTGGAATCCTGATGCAATTGTTCCCAAAATTCTTATTCACACAACTATAGGACTTTCAAATATAAGAGAATATTGCCAGGTAAGAAGTAACAGTATTCTGCCTCATTTGCTTGGTAACGCCTTTAGTAACAACACTCTTAATAAATCTATCCATGTCACTTAGTCGAAGGATAAGTATACAAAAACTTAGAGCTAGGTTGAAAAGTGCTGGGAAAAATACTTGCCAACAGTTCAGGAATCTTTCTGTGCAACTATGTGCCAACTAGTTTTCACACTCAATTCAAATTGCTTTGTTTTTGAAAAATGCTGCTGGACAAAATAAAAAAGTAGTTGGTATAATAAATAAAAAAGTTGGTCAGTAAAAAAAGTAGGGACATTATTGTGTGGAAAGGGCTAGATCAGACTATGTAGAATAAAATTAACATGAAATTCAAACCAACAGGGAGCATATCTAATATCTTAAAATTTTTTTGTAAGCTATTGCAAAGTTATGCCTTGGCACTCTTCTGTTTCATCCACAACTGAAATCGGAAATGCCAAAATACTTGAACTAATGTAGTTCTTGAACTACAGCTGACCTGAATGAAACAAGGAAGCACTACAAAGTCACAGGACAGACTGTTTTTAGCAACTTGCCATCTCATTTCCCAGCTGGAGAAGTTTGGATGAGATAGGGTAAACTCGGGAAACTGCTAAATTTCTGGATGTATATCTGAGCTGAACCACCAATCCTTTGTGACTCATCTGTTACTGAAGTCCACATTTTGTGGAGATGACTATAAATAAAATAGTTTTACTTCGAGAAAGAAAGAAGGAAATGCAACATACTACACAAATCAGAGGTTTGCCTGCATTATCCCTCAAATTAGAACTGTACTGTACATTCAATTGTACTGATCACAGTGATTTACATAGAGGGTACATCCCTGAAGTCACTGGAGATAAACTGGTTTATCTGAGAGAAGATTTCTGCCATATCTGTTCATGACATGCAGAAGTAAACTGCTGACATACTGGGCCTTATTCACCCAGGATATAAACTTCCATTGTTTCAAGGATATTTCATTAGGAATAAAGTTGATCAACTAATCCTAGCTTGATTATCTTTCCCTTTAATCACTGGTTTTTGATATTGTACTGACACAGTTCATAATGGTGACTCTGTGTTGAAATGGTGTTTATAGTCACGGTGGCTTAGCCTCTCTCAACCATATCTGTTGTTTATCTACGAAGAAAAGCCTGCCTTGCAAATCTAGTATGGGTACCATGTCATCTAGGCCTTGAAAATGAAAGCTGTGACCTGGCTTTTCTCTTTAAAAATCAGATGTGCTGAAGATTGGTATGCACTCTTGCTAAAAAGTGTTAAGCTTGTTATGAAGCTTTAACAATTTTTTTGTACTTTTCATTGCTTGACATCTGAAAATGAACCAACACTATGAATAAGGTGTTCCTTTCTCTTTAGACACTGAGTTTATAACTTAATCCTACTTGGATTATTTAAATGAGCAACTGCCTCTATATTAATTTTTTTCAGCAAAATGGTAAACTAATTTCCTTTATGTGAATAACCTGGGAATATGGGAAAATACATCACTTATTTACTTAGTTTACAAAGTTTCAGGGGGTGGGAACTTTCAAGAGACTGTATTGAGATGACATAAAAGTCAGGAAATGACCCCTGCGATGGGATTCCAGAGGCGGCAGATCACAAACAATGTCCTCTCTCAGCTTCTGTAACTTTGGAACATACCATCCCAGAACACAGCTGGGGTAGGGGAACCAGCCACCTGAGCTCCAACGAGCAATAGTTTTGGGAAGTACGATCCCAAAGAATACGTCTGCATGTAAAGAGTGGGGAAACAAAAGCGAGCCACAGCTGTCTTTCAGCACTCGCGCCAGCGCTAAAAAGGAAGTCTTCATCCCACTGGACTAATTCAGGATGCCAAAGGGGTGTCCTTGGGGAGTTTTGTTCAGGCAGCGAATCCCGTGTGGGTCAGATAGCGTGCTCCAGCCAAGCTCGCCGCGGCCGGAGCGGTGTGGAAGGGAAGCTGCTCCCCATCTGAATGGCGCCTTTGTTCGCCCTGCAGCAGCAGTTACATTCTGCAGGCCCTGCAGATACAACAGTGGCTGTATGAGAGCGGAATGGAAATGAGATGTTGGCTCCCCCCAAAAAGTTCTGCTTCTTTCCATTAAAACTGTGAAGGAATTCTGGCAGCCGAAAAATAACCCTTCCTATCGAGCAATATTTTCCTGCCTCTAAAAGCCAAAGAAGCCAAAAGCATAAAGTGAAGCTAAAATACGGCCTAGATGGGCATATTATAGGTTGGACCTTTTATAGGTTGGTTACCTTCCAAAACAGAACCTAGGCTTGCTGGTAAATTAAAGACAAAAATCATACAGTGCCTGCAAACCACCTGTAAATCCGGACATTTACCTAAGCCCTAAAAAACCAGTAGAGCTGCAATGCACCCAGGACTGATCTGTTTGCTAAACAGGTTCTTTAGTATGTACCGGTTGTAAAGGTAGATAGCTCAGCCCTTGACCTGAGCACCTTCTTCAGTCTTTTTCTGGGCCAAAATCCCTGTCTGTTAAGAAAGAAGGCCATTTTAAAATGACCACAGATTGAGTTCCTCCATGTAGGAGTAAACTGCCAGCAAGCTATGGGATGTCATATTATCTTTTCTAACTAGAGGAAGGGAGTGTCCTTCTTTGGCTACTGTCTAGTGGGAATCAGACTATTAATAGAGAACTCTCTACTCTGTTTTCATAATTAATTTTAGAAAAGCAACACTGAGAGTTTTTCTACTTAATTGTCTGCTTCCATATATATATGCTTCCTTGCATATATTCAAAACTTATATAAAGGTATAAAAATATCTATATATATATATATCTATATATATCAAATATCAATGTTTCTTAAAAATGAGGCTTTGGGATAGTCTTCGCAGAGAAAGTAGAGCTGTATAGCAAATGTGAAGCAGTAACTGTATCATACATTACAACTGAAGTATGTTACTACTTGTGGCTAAATTTGCATTTCTATCCAATTTTATGTAATAAAAGGGCAGTTTGTTTGCAGTAGCTGAGCTATTTGCTGTTGTGATCATTGGTTTGCTTACAATGTAGCTGTGATTTGCTCTATTCTAATGAGTGTATTATAGTTCTAAGACTCCCGGTAGTTTTTTTGACTCACAGTATTTCCTACAGCCTGTATGATTTCTTTTCTAATGCTTTTAGTTAAGGGAACTAATGAAAGAAAGACTCTTACAGTCATGTGGAAAATCTTACAATTTAATTTTGGAAATGCTTCTGTTACCAGCCCTTTTTCAAACAAGAAGTCCCATTGGTGTAAATAAATACAGGATGTAGGATAGATAGAACTCTTCATTTGTAACAGCTCACTCATAGGCTCCATCTGTGTGTTTTTTCAGGGAAATAAAGGAAAAATAAGAACCTCTTATATTCCCTGGCATGGCCTAAGTATTTCATGAGAGCAAGCATGACTACAGGAGCAGCTCATCTTTGCAACCTTTAAGTAGCATGTTGATCAAAGCAATGGCCAGTCAGGTCATAAATATTTAACTGCTCATGAGCACAAAATAACCAAAACTCTACTATTACGTACCATCAGGAAATACTATTAAAATCAATGCTCTCAGTTAGGGGTGGATGGAGTGCTTGAGAGGAAATCTTTCTGCCCAGATACCAGCATTGTCAGTGCATGTGAATGAAGAATTTGAACCTGGGACGGCACCCTTTCCAATGAGTTTTTGCGAAGCCTTAAAGCTGTAATTAAAAAGAGAGTTTATTTAAACATAACTGCTGTGCTAGAGGCTGAGCCTTGAAAATCTGGAACACAGCAATCACAAAAGTATGTTTAACCAAATCCTCTGAGGTAGTGATCTACTAACTACAGTTTCAGGACATTTGTTTATACCCATCCCTAGGAAGTATTAACATCCTGAGCTACATAAATATTGTGCTATACGTGGGTAGCAGTTGAATTGAAATGAAAAAATAAAGAAATTATAAATATCCATTTTTAAGAATAAATCTAGTAATTCTTTCAACTTAAGTTCAAAGTTAAACATTTGTAGCTCTCAAAGATACATAAAGATAAAATATAACCTGATAGAAAAAAACAAAGCATTCTTCTTAAACCGGTGCAATCAGTAACACATTCAAGATAACATCTGCTACAGTATCTAAGACAGATAATTTTTTAAAAGTTAAAAGCCTTATTTGCTTATTAACTTGTGGGTGCTTTTCTACACTTGTTATTTACCTAGAGGCTAGAAAAGTAGAACAAAGCCGAGCCTTTATTTGTTTAGTAACCTATCGAGCTATTGCACAGAATTATTTTCAAGTAGGTCCAATGGCAGCTCCTTTGAATTGAGTGTTGAGTTTTTGTTTACCTTGCTGTTACAGCAATAATAGTGAGGTGGGGTCATATTCCCTCAGTAGGTAGGACCCTAAAATTCTGAATGCTTCATTGTTGACCAAGTCACCAGACACATGAGTGCTGGGTTGGCCCATGTTTACCCAAATCCTGGTCCACTGACAACTAGGTGTGGCTTTATTGGACTGTTACTCATGCAGCTTTGACAGGGAAGCTCAGCTTCTTAGCTGCAGTGCTTTAAGGAAATTATGGAGACATGCAGGGATGAATTAATAAATTTGATGGCAATACATATTAATTTGGAATGTTTTGATTATAGTAACACAATGAGCAAGGGCTGGAAATTAACATTCTGTAACAAAGGAAAAAAAGTATTTTTGGGCTAACTTTGTGGGCAGCAGTTAAATAAAGGGAACATCTGTTTATCAAAGGCAATGTGCTGCTTCTAATTAAGTCATCATCTTACTTGATGCTAAATTAGTAGCTAGGGATGCAGATCACACCCTTAAAAAGACAAACTTTAAGATTTCTTTCTCCAGTCTGCTATATTGTCAGAGAAAAAACCCCAAAATTTCCTGTCATATTTTGAATAGGTGTATGCTTGTAAGACTGAGAGAGACATTATATAATGCAGTTCTTGCTGCAATGTATGTTTAAAATTGCAGCTTAATAACTTAAGGGAAAATTTGATTGAGTAGGAGTTTAGCTGCTGTGAACTTCAACCAAGGAAAGTTGTCATATTGTTTACAATGACAAGAATTTTCAAATACTTTGAGGAATAATGAACAATTTGAAGTACCATAAATATTAGTTATGATCATAAGGCCTGAGTCTTGGAGTTAGTTATTACAGCTCTGAATGTCTCATGTCCTTCAGCTAAAATAGTTTCATTGCACAGCTGGTCTATTCCAAAGGAATCATGACACCTACATGAAAAAAGGAAAATTTGCTTTTAATAGTCATAATCTAAAGCAAGAAACCATGACATAATTAATTTTTTTTAAGTTCCCATTGTGCTTATTCATAGTGAAGGGGAAAAAAGGAATCTCTGCTCTGTTTCCTAGCAGACAGGTTTGAAAAGATTTTAGATGTTTTGGCAAACCTGGTATAAAGTGGCTACAGTAAACAATTCTCTTTTGCCTCTCCCTTCCCTCACTATGAGAAATATCCTGTATAGTCAAATCTACAATAACACAGAAGGTTGCAATACAGAACATATCTTAAGGCCAAGAATAATTTTCAAGATGTTGGTAAAATCATTAATTTTAACATTATGATGTCCTGATCTACAGCAATCACAGCCTGGTTTGGAGGCTGCCTGCTTAAAATCCTACTTAAGCAACTATGAGCTTCTCCCCTCCACTGCCTCCTATTTTAAGAGAACACATCTTAAAACATGTTATGTTGAAGCAACAGCCACGTGGAAACCTATCATTGCCTCTTGGGATGCTGCTGCAGCTTGTAATTACAACATCCAACCAATACACATAATACATCCTCCTGTAAGGGTCAGCCTCAGGGATCACAAGAAACCATTAGATTTTTTTTTGTTTTATATGTGTCCATAGCCATGGTGAACAAGATACCATTTTCTGTCCAGTCTGAATCTGAATTTATGTACTTTATAAATTTGGATATTTTTTTGTTTGATTGTTTCAAGAAACCATAATCTGATACATTTAAAGAACATCCACAGTATTCAGATTCTTTTTAAACTGTCTGAAGGGGATAGAAATATACTGCACAACTACCAGGTATGAATAATCTTAACTACTGACTCCAGAAACCTTTTCTCAATAGCCTCTCTGGTGGTCACATCCATGCTTCATTGAACTTTACAGGCTTATTTAAAATCAGCTGGGTTTTTTTAATACTACAGGACAGCTACCCATAATAATAAAATCTCTCTTATCCTTATATTAAATTTACAAATACAAATTTTTTTCAGTTCAAAAAAAAGAATCTTTTTTGGACACAGTTTACAATTTGGAAGTTGGGTTAGCATTCTTTGATAAATACATCCTCCTTCTATAAATTAAACAGGAATAGTAACAATAAATAGAGAAACTTTCCATTGTCAGAGATTAAGGCCAATGTCATTGGTTTCTTCTGGGACTACACTGACAATTAAGTACTATGAATGCCTGCATGCATAAAGTACTGGCCCCCACTTCTGAAGAAAGGAAGACACTATGGCCTAGTAGTAGAATTTGAAGTTAATCATGGACAATTTAATTTTGTAGAAACCAGTACATTAGCATTACCTTTTTTCCTCTTTGAGTGCTTCAAGACAGCATTTTTGTAACAACTAACTCCCCATGTCCGCTGAATATTTTTGTATTCTAATACTCCCAGGTTGCTCCTTTGGTGACTTTGATTAGGCACAACTTACTGCTTCATGTTTCATCATCCCAAGAAATCTGTATTCCTTGTTATTTTAGGTCTTTTAACTGGTCTACTTTTGCATTCAGAATACTTTTTTTTATGACATGCTGTTCAGAAATCACTAAGAACCAAGGAACTGAAGGATGTTTGCTTCATTAACTGACTCAGTTTTTGCTAGCTACATTGTATAATTTGAATCTCTGCAAAATATTACAATCCATTATCTTTGGCTTATGCCAGAGTTCTATAAAGGTGCTGCTCCTCGCAGATTAAGAATACATATATTTATTGAATACCTGGTAAAGGAGAATTCACAAGGATGTAAACCTTAAATTTAGAATACAAATTGATGCCATTTAATTATTTCTAGAAATATTTAATGGTGACTCAAAATTGATAAATACCTGCCTATTCACTTTTGTCACAAAAGGAAATGTTACCTTTGTTTCATTTATCAGCAAACATCCTTTGGAAAATGAGATGTGGATGGAGTAAAAGATGAAAAAATACACTAGAGCACTGAACTTCTAAATCTCACATGGTTCAGGAATTGGGCAGGCAATTAGTAACACTGAAAGTGATGGAGTTAATAGCACAGTTTAGGGAAGATTTCTTATATGTAATGCCTGGATGTAGATTTTCCAAGGTGCAAAATGCTAACTGGATCCCATAATATAAATTTCCTAGTATTCATTCTCTTAGTGGTAGTTTCATTGTTTTTCGAAGAGCATAAAATATAGGTAATTTGTGTCATGATGATTAAGCTGAACAGCAAAGGTGATGTTAGCAGATACATGATCACAAAAGACATGTAAAATTCAAGACTCAGTTCACAAATATGAGTTCCACAACAATAACCCTTCCTTCCTCTTTCCATTTTGTCCATACTTTGGTTTCTGTAGGAAAGAAGTACAGGTGTATATGCTAGAAACCTCAGCACATTCCAGCCTTTGATCTGAATAGCTGCAGGACCATGATTGTTGGGTAAGCTTTGGAGCATACTTCAGGCTAGACACAGACAAAGAAAGGCTTCAACCAGTTCAACAGCAATTGAGATTAAATGCTTTTTCTGGGACGAAGGGAAGAAGGACTCATGGGGAGATAGTCAAGCACAATACACTGTTGAAATGCACAAGTACAAAAAGCCACACCAAAGAAACTTATGGCTACATCCTTATTATGGTTTTGTATACCAAGATGAAGAGAGCAAGAATAACATGGGAGAAGACAGTGAACATTCTCAATGGACTGACAGTACTGTACACTGTTAACTGTTTGCATGAAGAACACCCCCCCTCTCCCATGATCCTTTTTGATAATCTGTAAGTGATAGTATTGATTTAACTCTTACAAAAACAAGCTGCGTGTAAATTACCCCATAAAACTCAACAGATAAAATTTATGTCCAAAAATTATTTGCTGCAAGCTGAAATCTGAATTTGGAGGAGCACTTAGTGTTGATGGTGCAAGAGAAACACGTACTGAAACATATACTGAAAAACACTTTAATGAATAAGCTTTCCATAAATATGTTCTCACAGCATTGAAGACAGAGTTGAAAAAAGATAAATCAAAAGCAACAGATGGCCAAACAATCTCACGTAAGGAAAGGAAACAGCATATTCAAAGCAGAGAGCAATTCACTTGAAAAGATGATAATTGCTCTTCAAAGCTCAGACTTGGACATTAGGGAATTACTGGTATCCACTACGAATTCTCTACCTGATACTAGAAATAAAGGAATTAATATAAAGAGTAACCAAGGCAAGCATAAGTAGAGAAAGAGTAGAGCAGCTTCATTAAAAGTCTCCCATGTTTTTTGTATTCTTGATGGAATGACTATGGATCAGAGAGGGAAGACTGTTCATGACACATCTGGATAATATGAAACATTTGTTTGGCATTTAGTACTGTTTAAAGGTACAGAAAGCCATGGAACTTGGGCTGTGTTTGATATTTACTGGAAAATGAGATGCAAGACCTCACATCAGATTTGCTTCAGGAATGTAGCATTAGATCAATAAACCCAGCAGTGGTGAGAAGCCTCAACAAATAATCATTTAAAGAATGAAAAAAGAATATAAACACAGAATACAGGACAGTTTTTTACACAGGAAGTAAGTTTCTATATAATGTGCTTTAAGCTAACTAAAAACAGTTTTGAGGGATTCAAAATCCTCATGCACAAGCTTTTGCTATCTACTGCTGCACATCTTCCCATGTTTGAAATTAAATGTAAGTCACACTTAGAGCATGGTGCTAATAACTCTCACAGATGTGGGGTTGAACACTGTAGTGGCCATTCACTCAAGAGTTGGACTCCATGATCCTTGTAGTCCATTCCAACTCAGAAGATTCTGTGATTCTGTGATTCTGTAATCCTTGTGTGCTCTCTTGACCATGAAAGATCTTACCAGTCTATGAGAAAGAGTCAGACAAGGCAAGGCTCACACACAGAAGCCAGTATGATGTCTTTGGAGTCAGAGAGCACTGACTGGACTGTACAGCCTTTATGTTTTGGTATGGTGTTTTTCATGGGGGGTTTGTTTCTTCTTGAAACTTTCTTTAGTTTCGTTTTGTTTAGGTTTTGAACTATAAATTTTTTAGTTATTTTGTAGGTCAAAGAAATGTTTATGCAAAAGGAGCAGAGCCCATACTTTAGAGTCTGGGCGATAGGAGCTATTTTATCTCCTCTAGAAATGGTAGGCATTACAATGATTTCAGTATGTCTGTAGAAGTCTGACAATTGACTAAATGTATACTTTTATTAGCTATTATCAGCAGATATGAAGCCGATTCCACATAATTATCACTAAGCAGACACTATTTCATGATGCACTTATGCAAGAGCTCAAATAGGAATTTGGAGGCAATCTTTGCAGTGATATGCACAAGTTATGGCTGGATAACTCAAGCAAAAATGAATTTTAGTATTGTGGTAGGTGACTACATTTTCAGTACCTAACAGAAGCCTGAAGCTTGGAAGTGCAACTCTCTCCATTCCTTTCAAAGAAATTTGTTTCAGTGTTTTAATAACAGACTAAGATATACAAAAAGTATGAGCTTCAAGCTCCAAATTTTGTATGTCAGGTGGATGCATCAACTAATTTTTATAACCCTAATTTATTGACTAACACAGTGATTATAGTAGATGAAGATTTTCAGTAATGCTAGTTGTTACAACTAGGGTGAGTTTTAAATGAATCTGAAAAGAAATAAATTTGAACTCTGTTCTTCAAAAATACAAGTGAAGATAAAGTGGGTCTAAACTCAAATATCCATCATAGTTAACATTGTCCCTCAAACAGTTCTATGCTATTTCCACACATTTCTCATGTCAACACTTGATATACTTAAATTTAAACCATGAGTTTTCTGAAACTTGAAGCTAGTGAATATCTTCTTTGGGTTTATATTTACTACAAATGACTCTGAGAAAGATTAATTATGGTATTTAAAAAAATTATACTCAAAAAAATGCAGTTCTTTCAACTGCATTAAACTGTGAAGAGGTACATATGCAGTCAAGAAGCTGCCTCTGCTCATGGTAGGGACAGGGAAAGGGAGAGATGGCGATTCATTCCACCTATGCCAGACACTCAGGAGAGGATGAATCACCCTCTGGGAGTCTATACCTCTCTTCATTTATGACAGAGCTGAGGATGACTTGCCTAGACTCAATGCCTAAATTTAGATTTCTAAAATTAGATAGGATGCATTCTACTTTCGTTCATTTATTTAATTAATCTATTTTAAAGAATGACCTATTAGTTATACTGGAAAAAAGAAGGGGTGCAGTTTTGTTGAAAACTGTGACAATATGCCCTGCCTAGAACAGTCTGGAGTTTTAGTAATGTGTGGGTGAAATGAAGTATCATCACCATTTTACATAGAGGTAATTCAGGATGCAGAAAGACACTGTGAATCACTCTAACTTGCACTTGAACCTTGTGTCAGAGTAAAAAGACAGTGATAGCCTGTTAGGCAGCACAAAAAAAATTAGTCAGTTCTTCAAGAGAGCCCTTGTATTTCAGTTCACAAATGTAATACACAAGGTAAAAGTTCTGTTCTGTTCTAAACACACTTGCAGTGTCTTGGACTAGAGCTGTCTAAATGATAAATGATCTCAGCATTCATTGAAACAGCTACAGTCAGCATAAGATCTTGATCCCCTACAGAATGCTGGAAGTTTGGTGACACCATGTTGCATTTCCAGAACCAAAAATCCTTACAGACTAGTCTGTAATTATTCCAAAGCTCCCTGTAGCAAAAAAATCCCCCAAAAACTCAAAACAACCTTTTACATTTCCATTGGAAAACATGGTATTATGATTTCAGATTTGAAAGAAGAGTTATCTTACTATGTTTTACATTTAACCTTTGGCAATGGACAGATCTTATTAACCAGAGTAATTTAACACTGAGAAAGTGCCCTCCTGAATCTTATTCATTACCCCTTAAGAAAATGTCTGGTAAATTCATAACATAATAAAGTCCTATAGAACAAGACTATAGCTATTAAAGCAATAATGTTTGTTGGACTATCTGGAAATAGTCCAAATTACCCCATTTTAATAAGTATTTTGTGCTTTTAAGGATCGCTGCTCCCGTTATTAATATGGAACAATGTTAAGGCAACAAACTAAATCAAGATTTTGATACCAAATGAAGTAAGGCCTTTTGGGTCAAATGGGAGATTTATGACAAATCTTAAAAGTACTGTACTGCCACACTCCCACTCCAGACAGATTATAACTTATAATACCTGTCCCATTGCTCCACTTTTTCATGTGTGTGTACATGTAAGTTTGTGCGTAAGTGTACATCCACATGTACATAAATGCATGAGCTTTATGCCAAGTGTAGATGCCAACTCCAAGCTCAGTTAGTAACTGCTCTAAGCACAGAAGAGTTTGATTGCTTTCAGGAGAGCAGAGAAGAGTGCCAGACAGTTTCCTGTTATTATATGTAGAAAATATTTTGGAACATTTGTGGAATATTCAGCTTAATAAAGGTAATTAACATGTGTGTGAGATGTTTTGGTCTTACTCATCTGCATCTTTAATTTGGTCTGCTGCACGCCATATTAACAAGGCTGCTACATGTGAAAAGTCATAAAAAGGAAATGTTTTGCTCCTCAAACATGCAATTTTACAACCTGGTCTGTTTAGTTTTAATCCTTGAATTGTTCACAGTAAGCATAATTTGTGTGGATTATGAAAATACCATCATATGGAAAGACTGCATTAATGCCTGATTTAAAGAGCAAATAGAAATGGTCAGACATTTTTATGGTGGCTGCATTATAATATATGATAACAGTTCTCTGTTGATTAGTGTAATGTTAGAAATATATTATGGGCTGAATTTCTCTGTGGAAATACACATAATTTTTTCATCTTTGATATCCACACCCTTTTCTACCAATATGTCAGAGAATTAGCTTAAATCAAGAATAGCAACATGACAGTGGTATGGTGTGTGTTTCCAGTCTGAATATTTTCTTGGATTGTCCATGAATATCCAAATATTCATAATGTATAAGGTAGAAAGAACAGTTGCAATTTGGCAGACATCTTGTGTAAACCACTGACTCTTTTGCAGAGTGGCATTAAAACACATTTACAAAGGAGCCACAGCCAATCTTTTGGCAAATCTATTCCACGTTGCTAAAAACACTATCTTGAAGCCCATCTGAAAACAATCAGCTTGGTCAAGAAGGCCTACTGCTCAAAAACTGGTTAGAACACATTAATTACAGTGATAGATGGCTGTAATCATAATAGACCTCTATTTGTGCCTGGTTATGCTTGTGCTCCTTATCCTAACTTGGCATTTATTCTTCACTCTGCCACACAGGCAATCTAACTAGTGATATTGTCTCCCATTTCTTTGTTCTTTCTCCAACTTTTTTTTTTCTGCATCTTTATTACCACACACAGCTGGTTTTCCAACAGAGATGCCACAAATATTCTGTGTATTTTTCTAGCTTCATGATCTTTGTACTTGAAATAAAATAGAATAAACATCTGTACTTTCAAAGATGCAGTGGTGTTTCTTGTTCAAGTCAAACATGGAGATCTTCTCTCTACCTCTTGTAGCCTTGAATTTGCTTAAGTATGTGCCTTAATTTTTTAAACATTACTGATATCCTAATGTATAAAATTGTATATTTGAATTTAATATTATTTCTTATATCTTTGTTCTACATTTTCTCACAATGTGGTAGCAATTTTTCATTTCAGAATAGACCATCTGTTTCTCTTCTTTTGCTGGAGCGTCCGGTTTATGCAGTCACACATATGAAAACCGTAAAGCCATCTTTGTACCAATAAGACACTGATATCTTGACTCTGAGATACCCTTCTTTGTCAATTTGTCCTTGCTTTCATGAACACTGAATGCACAACAAGCAATGTCTTTCAGATTCCAGTAAAATGTTTCTCATCTCAAATGTTACCAACAGAACTATTTTAGATCATCCATCAAAAGCAATCTTTACATGTGTCAAACATGGAAAGTGGCAGTGAGAGTGAACAATCCTAGATAAACTCTTCACTTTAGGTTAAAGCAGTCTGCAAAGGAACCTTACTGTAATTACTGGTTACACTAGTAGGGTTATTAAACTTCACTGAAAAGGTGGGCATATATATAAAAAAATCACTGTATTTGAAGAAATTAATCCACCAATGATCAAGTAAGTGATAAGGTGGTGAATTTCCAACAGAATACAGTTATGCAGGATGAACTGAAGAGAAAAAGAGACCAACTCTTTCACCTTGTCTCTTCTCATCATATTGTAGCACAAATGCAGTTAATCTAATGCAATTTAGACATATTTTTTACTTCACCACAAGGTTCATTTTTATTTACTTAATCTAGTATTTATTAATTATAATTTTTATCCCTTTTTAATCTCTTTCCAAACCTTTTGGGATATTTGTAAATCATAGCAAGGGCATCATAATGTATACAAGAAACTTGAATGAATTTGCTGGCATAACCAAAAATGTAATTGTTTTTCAGATGGCATTTAGGCTAAAGAATCTCTGTTTATTTTTTACAATTGTTCCTCAGATGAGAGGTAGTGGGAGAGCTCCTTGTTAAATAGACAGTATCATATACCATATATATATATACATATATATATATATAATAGCATCATATACCATATGATCTCCTGGAAAAAGCAAAGGTCTAGCAGAGAGAAGCTTCTCTGTTTGAAACACCAACCAAGTTAATAACTCATATGTACACTAGGACATGTGATCTTCTTGTGCTTTTAGCCACTGACAGTGAAAACTGGCTGAATGGGCGGACTGAAAAAAAATTTCTGATAAATATATTCTGTTTTCTAGAAATTATCTGACTAGAGACAAAACATTTGAGAGCTAGCTAACATTGTCAAACGTTAACATTTTTATAAGCACTAGAGACAATCTTGGAAAAATTTCTTATACTGATTAATGAGTAAGCATTTTGTCTTTCATTGACAGAAAAGAAAAATTTAACTTTATTCAAACTTTCAAGAATCTCATAAATTTGAATGCCAAGTGGAAGGAGGGTGACTTTTTTTTTTCCAGATTTCTATATGGAGGAAGATGCACAATTGTTCAATTCTTTTTTTTTGCTATAACACACCTAAGTTACTGAGAATCTTGTTAGAAATATCCCACATAATCTTTACATTAATTCTTGTGGATTTAAAAAGTTTCCTCTAAAATTTTAACTAAACTGTCTTCTCATACAGGAAAAATGACGACACCAACTTCTTTCACGATAATAAAAACATTAAAATGATAAATACATGTGTCCTTTATTTTCACAGCATCTGTCCTAGTTTCAACTTTTCTGATTGAGCACTGACCTACAAACTTGTTCTATTTCTGAAACACCCAAACCAGCTATTATGTTCTGCCAAGTTGTCTATCCAGGAATCATTAAAGGTTGCTATGCCTAAAATTGTGGAGCTTGGTAATTTCTGGGCATGATTTCATTTGTTTATATATTTTCAAAATATACCATTTGAAAATATTTTATAAGAAAGCAGGGAATATGAGAGAAATCTGACAGCTAAACACTAGCTGCACTTCTGAGTCACAGACAAAAGGAAGCTACAATCTTCTTTTCCATTTGCTCCTGCACTAGGGAAAACAGTGAATAAAGAAGATGGAGGAGCAATTCAAAAGCAATTGGTAATAACCTATGCCTCTCTGTCATGATGCTTGAGAGTTCCTCAGTATCTGTAAGAAGTGTCTTTGCCAAGGGTTGTCCTATTGGTGCAAGATGTGACTAACAAGTGTAAAGTTTTTCCAAAATAAATATGCTAACCACATAAATTATGGTGAATGTGGTATGTGTTTTGGGCAGCTCTGACACAGAAACTTGTCAAGAGAATGATACGAGCACTTTTTATTTTTGTCCCTTTCTGGAAAAAAGCAAATGACTTTAGACTTCCCCAAAATCACAGATAAATATATACATACAAAAGAATAAATTATTCATTTTCCATATTTAGAACCATTAAAATGGAAGTCTTTAACATGTTATAACATGAGATGACATGCTTAAACACACCTGGAAAGTAGTGTTGAGATTATTCTTATTACCCATAAATATAACCTCATTAGCAAGGGTTTATGTAAACCATAAAAACATATGCAGAGATGCACACATTCAGTCTCAGATTTTCTTCATTTGTAGATAAGTTGCAACTTTAGATAGTGTTCATCACTTGAAATTTTACTGTGGATTTTTATGTGTAGTTGGTGATCTATAATTCGTATGTAGCTCATTGAATATGTGATTTATTCAAAATTATTGATTCTATTGAATATAGGATTGTCAGTCTATATAAGCTAGTCAGTATTCATTCATTTTAGAATTAGATCTGTGTAACTAACATTTGCCAATAAAAATACAAATTTTGGTGTATGAAATGAACTTTTAACAGTGTGATTTAATAATCATAGTAATATGAATAATATGATATATACAAAAAGCCTTCAGAAGAAAATCATTAAATCAATCCAAACACTAATTTTTCTCTTGGAAAGGATAAAGCTTGTAATGTTTATCACCAGAAAGGGGTTGGCCTCACTGTGTTTTGCTTGGTCAGGTCTGCTACTCTATGCTCTTTGAGATATCAGCATGACAGGAAATATAAAGGAAGCTAGACTTCCTCTGCAGCCTTGCAATTTCAAATATAGAGAATACAGATATAACAACAAAAGAAAATCGATGCTTCTCTCTTTGATTTCTCAGGACAAAATCTATTTCCTAAACCGTTTCTTTTTAAAACTCTCCAGTTTTCACATGTCTGTTTATGGCACATAGCTCCACACAAGGACAAGGAATGAGGCTTGAGACTGCTTTCTGGCATAAAAATATAATACCACAACTATTTATTTATATTGGTGTCAGGTGTAAGAATCCTGGTTCAAGATCATATCCCAGTTTTGCTTGATGCTGTTCAAACACAAACTCAAAACAATACCTTTCTCCAGTTCAGAATGAAAAGGCGAAAAAGAGATAACATATGTGAAATAAGGAGACAGTATTCTTCAGCAAGACAGATGGTACAAAAGAAAGGAAGGTCTCACCTTCGTTTCTGCATGAAGTGTGCAAAGTTTACACAAAAACAACTCAATCAAAATCTGAGGACCAAGACTAGAGTGAAGGGGTGCCTCCACCAGCCTTCCAGCAGGATCTGAAACACACACACTGCTATGATATCAAATTCTGTCTCTCGCAAAGAGATATTTTCATATCTTTGCTAATATATCTCCTCAACGTATTTAATAAGTGACTTTATTAGCAGCATGAATAAAATACATCAACTTCCATTTGATCTCTGAACAATAAATATTTTCATACTTAATTGTTTGTCATGGTTTGAGGTGCTGAGAGTTGTGTTCCCAAATTTAGTGACCAGCATTCTAGTACAGCTATATTCATACCTGATTCAAATGAGTGTACTACATATTCAAGCAATTCAGGCACACATTTATTAATAAATGGCATTAAGATTCTTTCAACAAATTCAAGAAACTACAGAACCTCAGCTGCCAAGTGTCAAATGACAAAAGAAGAGGAGGTATTAAGTTTATGCTAAGCACCTATACGTACCTCCTTCTGTGGTCGAATGCAAAGACGATCTAATCTTTCCATGGGAAGATGGGAAAAATGCTGAAAGCAGAAGTGGATAAACCCATGGAGTATAAAGAAATGTTTGAAAAGCTTTTGACTTTGTTTATAAGTCAGAACTAGCCTTAGAAAAATCTACCCTCTTTAAAAATAATTTAATGTGCCTGAATGTTGCTGTATGTACCATTCTTGACTTCTGTAAGAGACCAACTATGTTAACAGTCTTCAAACTAACTTCAAAAGTAATTGTTCTTTTTCAAAGTGGAAGAGTTTTAAGCACTCAATTATACTGATGCCTTTAGATTTTTACAATCAAAATGTTTCCTAAAAACCAGAATATTTATTCTTTAAAATGTAAGAATGTCTACTGCTTAATGATTCTATTTGTGCTGTCCTTGTCACGATTAAGAGCAGCCCGGTTATGGTCAGGGCTGTCATTGATATCATTTGAGAGTAGAGAGTGCAGAAAGATGAAAGTCCAAGTCATAAGTACAATCTTGAGAGCACTGTCATCCATGGGCCTTTGATGTCAAAGGAAAACCTGCATATAAGTACATCATATGCCAAAGGAACAAACTCATGCAGTACAGGCCTCATTTGTTACACAAAATTTACATTATTTTAACTAGTAAATTAGAGAAATTAGTCATTGTGAAATTTTGCTCTGCAATCACACTAACTACTCCAAAGTTTCAAAAATGCATGTGAAGAAAAGAGCATGTGAACACTGATGTTTCAAGAACAGACTAAAAGTTCTGGAGAACATACACCTTACTCTGACTGCAAGAAGCACTTCTTACTTTAATTGAAATAATGGTTGACAGGATCCAGGGAGTGGTCAAAGATTATAAAAGAGCACTGAGAATAATTTATCTGTTGCCAGATCAGCAGAACTTCCTCCCTAGAGATAGGCACTATCTAGTTTTGCCTTGATCCATTGCAAATTGTTGCCTGGTAACTTGAGCTGCTTCCCTTTCAGGTCAGTTTTTATTATATGAAAACCTTTTAATTACAAGCTTGACTGCTGCAATATTTTTGTTGTACAAAAGTGTGACCCCAAATGCTTACATAAATCATGTGGAATTCCTGGCACTTCTTTCCCACTTCTATCTCTACACCTACTTATTGTCAAGATTTTCTGAATAGCTCAATCTATTTGTTAGGCTAAAGCATCAACTTTGACACAAATAGACTAAAGTATCAACTTTGACACATTCATGCTTTTATCTGAGAGTGTTTTCTGACCATCTCCCTGTTCATGGGATGCTTTCTGCTCTGTGCCAGCCAGCTTTCTGCCCTTTGCATTGAATGTGTTCCTTCAGGAGCCTGCCTGGAGAAGCCTCCCCTGGCAGTAGTGTGCAGCCAGGACTTTCTGGGTTAAGGTCCTAATCTTACCACTGCAGCTTATTTACTGCCATAAATATAATTTGTTCTTTTTGAAAGGGCTCATTATCTTTCAAGTAATAGTAAGATATCAGAAAAACCAGCACACCTCTAAGAGGCACAGATTAAGAGCAGTAATCACAGAATATTCTGAGTTGGAAGGGACCTAGAGGATCACTGAGTCCAACTCTTAAGTGAATGGCCCATACCCGGATCAAACCTGTGACCTTGGCACCACCAGCACCATGTTCTAACTAATGGAGATAATCTCAGAGTCTAATCAGGGAAGCTTTCTCACCTGGCACAGCTCGTAGCATGAGGGAGGTATTTCTTTACTGCCCATGAAATGTGTTAGGACATAAGGAATGTTGGTGTTGATTTGATGAGTCCCCAGCTGTGGGCTGCTGGGTGTTGACACACAGCTATTTTATCTACCAGTCTACCAGCATATGAGAGTACTGATTTTGGTGATTAACATCCAGAGCCCAACAATAACACAAAATAGCATTCTGTTAGAAGCACTGTCGTATTTATTTTGGAAGCAATTTGCTGCAGAAGTTACACTGCAGGGCCACATGTGGAAAGTCTTTATTCTTTTCGCTTTGATTACTAATCAACTTCAGTCTCAGCAAACGTGACTCAATATGTAATAAAGTGCTTCTAATAGGAATACTTATAACATACAACAGATTATACAACTAAATTTACCTCCAAAGGTTTTGAAGTTGCCTAGCTACGGGATTGGAAAGGTTGGCGAACTCTGTTGAAGGCAGGAAATGAGGCAGATGAGCACTTGGGGACTGAAGCTTCAAGCTCCACCTAGTGACAAAACCTTCTCGTTGCCTTCGTAGATAGTACTGGCAGGAAATGACAATCAGAGCCAAAAGAAGCACAGGGATGTTCGTTTGTTTGTTTGTGGGTTTGGCTGGTTGTTTTTGTTCTTTAAAAATAGAAATATTACTTAAAAAAACAACTCAAGAGACACTAACTGGCAATAGAATGCTCGGTAAAAGTAACACCATCCCATGCTGAAAAATACATTTCTACATAGGACAACAATGTGACCATAGTGACAATAACTCATTAAATTACTCCACTTCTTTCAAAGGAGATTTTTGCATTATGAAGGAGGCAGAATTCTAGTAATTATTAATATTTTTATTCATAACAAAAGCATTTTGCGCTTTACATCATCAGAGTCCTGGTGGGATAGCAGGGAGATTTTGTTCCCCAGCTACAACAAGAAGACCAATATTGTTCAGTAAAAAATCCATTTAAATGCTTATTATATTTATAATAATTTTATTTTATAAATACATCAATAGAAGTTCTCCCTCATAGCAAAGAAAATAAGATTTTGAAGGCTTTTGAACCCACCAATTGGACATAAGACTGCGTAGAGCTAGCACGTTTTTCAGAGAAATTACTGCTAGCTTTAGAAAAGAAAGATGTATTTTGGTGTATTCTTCATATGTGGAGGATGGCACTCCAGGCTGTCTGGATGATCAGAAAATAAAAATGACACTAGACCACACTGATAATTATAAATGTAATATATATTCTGTGAATATCAATGCTCCAATGTTTCATATACTAATTTTTATACAAAAATTAAAAATACATAATTTTACCCCAAATATATGATTTAATAAGCATCGAATATATTGATCTTTATCTTCTCAGTATCTGAATATATGTGGACTTCAAAAGCAGGGAAAATTTTTTGCAAAATCTTGTAATCTTCCAATAATAAGAATAGTAATACTTTGATATCTAAAAAAAATTAATAACAGTTATTTAATTCATAAAGTGCCTTGCCATAGTGCCATTTCTCTGAAATACATTATTTCTTCTGAAAGTTCCACTCTCAGTTTTGTTTGCAATCAGAAATCTAGTGTAAATGGAAACACTTAAGTTATTAAGCCTTATCCACAGAAAGGCCAGTACAGATTTAGATGGGGAAAGGCATTAATTTTGTTTTATTCAGAGTGTCCTGACCAGAGTTTGGAAATACTAGATGACAATAAATTGACATGTGGAGCTTGAGACACACCTATATTGAGAATAACAATACTAAACTATGTTTCAAAAGCACGCAATTCAAAGAAATACTGACAATCTTTCCTATTTATGTGATATCTTGAAGCCATTTGTCACACTGAATGTTGTCACATTCCTTGGTTTCAATTAAAGAAAAGACTGTAAAAGTAACATATTTACATGACAGAAAAGAGAAGCACTTGCTGGAATAGTATTTACTGTTAAATTCTTCCAAGGTTTCTTTTAATTTGTGGTATTTTAATTCTATTTAGGGTGGTGCCTGCTAGTGGAATCTGGCATTGAGCTACTGTACTTATGCTGCTCATTATGGAATGTGCTGTGCTAAGGATTGCAATGTAAGGCATGGGTAATTGGGAACTGATCTGTTACCATGCTGCAAAAATATGCAATACAGCTTTCAGCAACAGATTTCTACTGATATGCTAGCCTAAACTGTTTACTAGACTGATTTTGTATATAGAAGAGGTTTTATTATGTTAGGAATCTTTTAGCAATTAGTCTACTCTTCAATACTTGCCATATAGATACCTTGTATCTATATGAATGAAGCTATTGCAATAATTTGTCTTGGTGCAGATATAATTTATAACAACAAAACATCACTTTTCACATTCATATTGCCAGGCAGAGCGAAATAAGTTATGATGATGGCAAAAAACACATTCATGTTGTACAACTATAAATACACTGGGGGTTTTTCTTGAATAAAAGTCTTGCCAAGACTTCACGAATGAATCAACATTGCTGGAACATACCGAAAAATTGTAGTTATACACATACTACTCAGATCTAGCTTTAGAGTAAATAGTCAGAGTACGAACTGAAGAAAAAATAGGTTAAATTAAGCAGAATGGCTATTCATTCAGACCACAACAGGAAGAGAAAGGGGCTAAAACAGGAGGATCTGCCAAATATCCCCAGTGCGTCACACAGCCGGGCAGCAGAGGGATGTGCTGAATTTCAATGTATTCTCCCTAGACCCACACTGATATCCATGCCAGTCCCTTACTGAGCTGGATTTCCTCTCATGAAGGCCCACTGCTGCCTCAGAACCCCCAGGGGCTCACACTGTGCCGAGTCCTTTTTGTTCAGGGAGATTTATTCTTTTTAGCTTTTGAAAAACGCAACCACAGAGCCCAGCCTCTACATCTCGGTGCTGGGAACTGCAGAGCCCTGACTTCTATGTACATTTTCCCTTTTACTGCTTTGCTTGCTGTGTTCCTGGGGCAGTAGTGGCATAATCCAGCCAGTCTCAAAGGGAAGCATGTACCTTCCCTGGGAGGTGTGTCTTGGCCAGGTCTCTGGAATGTGGAGCCTCCTTGGCCATAGGCTGTCCTCAGGTGAAATGGTGGCATTGCTCTATGAAAGGACCTTGCAGTGTCCTGGTACTAGCTGGGCAGGCACCTTGGGCCAAAGCCTCACCCAAAGTCTTTAATCAGAGTCAGTTTCTGATGCTGGAAATAGCTGTGTGCTGAATTTTAGTGAAACAATTGCTGTAAATTTTCTGTATGAGACACTTAAACTGAAAAGGAAAGGCAACAAACCTTACATACAAGGGTTAATACAAATCTGGAAAGGGGGTAAAATCTGAGCAGTTAGCAACAGTATTTTTTTTTTGTCAAAATGTAAATTTAGAGCATCATCAAGATAGAAAATAGCAAAAATTTTATTAGCTATCAACTATTCACAACATACAGAAGTTCTATATTCATTTGAAGTGTAAACAGACTTTTAAAAGCCCTTCTAATTATACACAGTGTTTCAATTACCAGACTGCAGATTTATTTTATAATCTAATCATCGATGATGCATTTCGGTGATATAACACTGCTCACAGATCTCAAAGCACTTTGGTAAAGACAATTATTTTCATTTCACAGAGATAGTTTAGGACAAGAGAGTCTTTGTGACTTGTCTAGGAAAACACAAAAGCTCATTTCCTTTTGCCAGGGGCATGTGTGGTAAGAAAAGATGAAGATATGCTTCAGGGTAGTAGACACATTTATTTTTTACAAACCAGCTGGGTCTGGTCAAGGTTTGGCAGCTTAGGTGGGGCACCAGGCTGATGCAGGCAGCCTCCAGCTACGTTAGGTTAATTCATGCCTTATAATTCTAGTTTTTATCTAGTTTCTTGTGCCAGAAGTCTGGCTGTACCTAGCAAAATATACATGGTTATGTCTTCAATTCCTGTCAATAAAATAGCACGGTGGCTTTTGATAGTTCACGTGCAAACTGAATCAGCATAATTACTGAACTTAGTTGAGCATGGGACTCACCCATTTTGACTCCAAGGCCCACTGCAGTAAATGTCACTTTGTGCAGACTCCAAGTCTTGTGATCTGTTTTTAACTCAGGGTTTAAATGAACGCAATATTCAAGCAAAACACTGAGAAAGACATTGATTGTCACATGGTTTCATGTGGTTTTGATAAAACTCTCTAAACAGGACCAGGCTTGCTCAAAACTTACACAATGATTTTCCTTAAGGTTTTGGTAATGGCAGCTGAGTTTTGTATTCATGACTAATTCAAGGCCAACCTAGTTTCACAGATGCTTGGAGTCTGCAAAGAAATTTTCTGTAGCTGTGCTTACAATTGCTGTTAATTTATTATGAGAAGAGAGATCACAGTGACGATGGTCATTTGTGGATAAAGTTTCAATACAGAGAAGAGGTTACTGTTTTGAAGAATGTGATGTTGGTCAAAAGTGCATTTTCAGTCCCATTTTGCAACTTAGCACATCCTTCTTTTCTCTTCTATGATTCTGTACAGAAACAGGCTGATAGTGATCAGTTCTCCCTACCTGCTGAGCTGGACAGCTCTGTTTTGACTTTGTGCAGTCATGGGTGGAGATAATGCTTTAATTAATGAGCCAACTTTCTCATGAGACAAGCAGCTAGCTTATTGATGAATTTCTCTAAGCTCAGGTCAGTCTGTACCTACATGTCAAAGTGTAGTTTTAGTCTTGTTTTCTGTCTCTCCTTGTCTGTTTTTTTCTCTATCTCTCCCAAAACTAGATTATGGTTCAGTCTTGGGGTGTTGATTTCATCCATTATAGAGCAATTATGCTTAGGAGTGACCTGTGATGCTGTTTCAGTAAGGAAGGGTAGAGGACAGCTCAGGACAGTCTGCAGAGGGATGTGAATAAACACCTAAAAGAACTACTTTTCCCTCCTACATTGAGGAAGAATGATGATAGGAACTGTAAGTGCCCTGTTTACTAGTACTGTTAAATTATATTTGTCTTGGTGTTTCAGTTACAGCTTCCCTTCCTCCTTCCCCCTCACAAACCTACTCCAAACTGCCCAAAATGGAATTAACACATCCAGAAAGCTCTTCTTTCAAAAGGGTCAGCCAAAACCCTACTGGGGACCTGCACCACTGGGTGTATTCCCTCCACTCCTGCAGCCCCCTAAGGAGCCATCCTGTGCTGCTGACACTGTGCTCAGTGACTGCTCTGCCAGAGAGCCACTGTAGGACCCCATGTCTGTCATTAAGCCATTCTTAAAGCAAAAAGACATTTTGTTGTTATTCCTTATTGTATGTTATGCTTATATAGCTCTTGCCCTAAGCTTAGATTTCAAAATAGTAAATAGACAAAACAACTTTTTTACTGCTGCTAGCTCTTGCCCTGGGAAAAAAAGTTGTGCTACTGCCTGACAGAGAAGCCTGGACATTGTTCGCAGAGGCTTTAAAGCTGCTTCAATAAGCAAAACCAGTTTGATTTCTTTTTCTTAAGCTATCTGATTTTCCCTAAAATTCTCAAGGACATGATGATCTTGCTGGTATACTTTCAAGATTTGGCACTTGAGTAGTTTTAAACAGTTTAAAACTGTTATTACTGTTTTCCATTTATAGTAGCAATGGATCAATTTTCTTAGAGATTTTAAGATAGCTTTGTTAGCCAGCCACATTGCTTTTCACTAAGAAAGTCTCATCCTTCTTTGGGAGAAAATTACAAATTTTGAAGAAAATTGAAATAAGAAGAAAACATGTTTTTTCTATATATGAAGTGCATTTGATTGTAATCTATGGGTTTAAGATAAGGGTTTATGACTTTTGTTTTTTCCAATCATTTGCTAACATCAGATTTCGGATTTTGCTGATAGGCCTAAAGAGTATATTTAATTCCCATGTCACTGGTGAGCATGGGAATTAGGGAGGAACTTTAAGTCTCTTGTTGCCCACCATGGGGACTGGAAGATTCCTTCTCTAGAAAAACTTTTAAAAGTCACAGATCACTGAAAAAATCAAGATGGAGATTCACAGACACCTTGACATTAACCTAATTATTATGGCACTCCAAAGCAGATGAATAAATAGATTTTTGCCATTTGGCTTCTATGGTAATTTGGTTTAAAAGTTTTCTGTGTAGCCATGCACACTCAGAGCTCCTTATTTTCAACAAGAAACTGAGATTCTCACTGATGACATTTAAATCCAGAAAGTATGGGTTGTGTATAAGTGCCAGATATTATGTAACTTTACAGTAAAGTGATGAGTCAGTGACATCATTTATGTTTTTAAAAGTGTCTAATTCATAGAAAGTGAGCTACTGAAGTGTCTAATCACTTTTCAAGTCCTTGTCATTTTTGTATGATATTGAAAATCCATTTCTTTGCAGCTTGTGCTATCTTGACTTACTACAAGAGAAATGGCATTTGATATATCAGTGTGTGGATTAAAAGCAATTATATCTCCTCCTGGTCAGTGGGGACAGTAAGGAAACAGGTCAAATGCATTTCAGGTGCATGTATAGCACTGTAATTAAAACATTTTTCAATTCTGATGATGAGAATAGAAAAGGCAGACATCTAAAATGCTGTAAAACCATAACTGGTGTCAAGTAGATAATTTGGAAGTATATGAAGCCGTTCAGATTTACCTCATCATACAACTGCTAGTTTTCTTCAGTGTTTTTGCATTTTCAGTTAATCTATAATTTTTTTAATGAAGAAGCAAAATGATGGGCATGAGATCACTGAGAACTTAGATAATTTTCTGAGGAAAATTCAAGTACATAGTATTTCACTTAGATGGAAGAAAACAGATTTGAGATAAGAATTCAAAAAACATAAATGGAACATATAAAAGGTAGATGATCTCTGTGGAGCAGAAATGGTTAGAAGGCAATTACTATGGGTTTCACAGAATGCCAGGATGTCCAGGAAGCTTATGTAGGTGACAGGGCAAATTGCCTCATGTGTGGGTAGGAGAGTCTGACCAGAACCCAAAACTAACCAAGTTTACTGTCCCTCAGCTTTGACTTACTATGTCATGTTTACTGTACTGAAAGTCATTAAGAACTGCACTCTTTTTCACTATTTAAAAAAATTAACCCTTATTAGCAGCTCTATGAGCAGCTATTCATATGTTATGGGAAGTATGTTATGAAATCAAACTTGAGTTTACCCTTAAGAAATATTCAAAGCCTTGCCATTTTGATAAAAAAGACTGAACTGACACCTTCTGAATCCGTGTTTATTGACAAGTCAGGTGATAATTTTGCCTAGATGGCCCATCATGGACTTTTCAAAAAACATTTTTATGTTTCAAAGATTAAAGTTGCAATCAACATCATCAACCAATCCACTTCAAGTTAATAAGATTGAGAGTCTCAGAAAATATTTAGGTGTACTGGTGAATAAAACAGGACACACAGAGGAGATACCAGATGAAAAGCTTTATTTCAAATAGGGATTTTTGCTTAGAGACAGTGTGCTTAAAAGATGTGTCCAGGATATCAGAGATCTGTTGGTCATGAAAATGGTGTTGCCAGTCCTGCTTTTCATGCCTGATATCTTTTGGCTGAATGAAATGCAATCAAGATCCAAAATTAAAACAAAGCTGCATATTAAAGCACATTATTGTTTTTGTTCTTTGTATTTGTTTCTGCATCTAGAGATTAGCTTTTTTTCAAACCTTTCCTGGAACTAAAAGTGATTTTATAAAGGTTGAGCAAATACAGGGTGTTTTCTGCAAAGGAGAAATGTAATTACAAAATATTAAAGCATTTTCTATGCAGGTTTAAAAGCCCCTGTGAGCCTTTAGTTTTTACTAGGATGCAATGACCTAGTTGTAAGCTAAGATACAAAAACAAAAATTAAAAAAAAATCTTAAGGCAAAACTTAACCAAAGCCTCTATAAGTAGGCATGAAGTTCAGGACTCAGGTTTCATTCCAGACTTGTCATTCAGAGACTCATTACTTGTTTTTTTTTTGTTTAGAATCCTCAAAACCAAATTGCAGGTCTGTGCTGATGGGATACTGGGAAAATACTAGTGGAAAGAAACCACAAAAAGGTTGCATCCTAAAAATAAAGCATAGCTAAACAAGGCTTAAATACTGTCATAGACTAGTGGTTGGTGACACCATGTGAATCCTTTCAGAATAAAAAAATTCGTATTACCACTGAGTATTTTAATCCTAAATATTTTGAATAAAAGGTCACTGGGGTTTAGAAAAAACCCTATGAATGGGGATCTTTCTCATGCCTTATAATCTGAGCATATTAGTACTTTGTTGGAGGTCAAAACTGTCTGGGGATGATTTCTGGGGATGGAAGCAGAAGAATACTTTATCCAGTCCCTCTTCCTCATTCAGTCTTATCTGAGACTCACATATCCCATATATGTGACAGCCCTAAAGGAGAGCTGATTGACAGAGAAAGGGAAATAGAGCATGACCAACCTTTGGTTCCTTTCCCTCTCAGTGCTATAATAATAAAACCACATGAGTAGCACTGGGAATCTGTGGATGTGATAGAGAACAAAAGCAGAAGTATAGCAGGATGCAGAGTAGATTCACTGCTTGACACTGTGGGGAGAAGCAGTGCCTGAAGAGGTTACGAAAAAGGTTGTTCTGGGAGGTGTTGAAAAACACCTGAAAGCAGTCATCAGTCACAGCCAGCACAGCTTCATGAGCAGAAAGTCCTGCTTATCAAACCTGATTTCCATTTATGACAAGGTAACCCACCTAGCTGATCAAGGGAAGGCAGCTGATGTAATCTTTTTTTATTTAAGTAAAGCTTTCAGTACTGTATCTCACAGTATTCTTTTGGATAAAATGTCCAGCCCACAGCTGGATAAACACATCATGTGATGGGTGAGCAACTGGCTCATGGCTCAGGTGCAAAGGGTTATAGTGAAGGGGGTGACATCAGACAGGTGACCTGTCACTAGTGGGGTTCTATCCTAGGCCCTGTGCTCTTCAACATCTTCATTAATGACCTGGATGCAGGACTAGAAGTGGTTGTAAGCAAATTAACGGGTAATACAAAACTGGGAGGAGCTGTTGATTCCCTCAAAGGCCTGGAGGCCCTACAGAGACCTCAACAAATTAGAGAACTTGGCAATCACCAGAGGTAT
Source organism: Dicaeum eximium (assembly GCA_013396995.1). Lineage (NCBI taxonomy): Eukaryota > Metazoa > Chordata > Aves > Passeriformes > Dicaeidae > Dicaeum > Dicaeum eximium. The sequence goes on along the minus strand of VWZP01010904.1, from coordinate 6,433,295 downwards.
GAAATTCAACAAAGGAAAGTGCTGGGTTCTGCACCTGGGATGGGCAACCCTGGATGTATGGACAGACTGGGAATGAGAAGCTGGGAAACACTGAGATGGAAAAGGACCTGGGGCTCCTGGTCTGTGGCAAGTTGAACATGAGTGAGCAGTGCCCTGGCAGCCAGGAGGGCCAACCATGTCCTGGGGTTCATCAGACACAGCATCACCAGCTGGGCAAGGGAGGGGATTGTCTCCTCTGCTCTGCTCTGCGGCAGCCTCACACTTGTTAAGTGTTCTAGCTTCCTTACATTCAAAGTTTTGTAAAGAAAACTGTAAAGTTATAAAGCACATTTTGAAAGGCTTTTTGTCCAGTACTGGTTGAAGTTTTGATCAAACGGAACATTTAATTTAAGTAAAATGAATGTGCTTCAGAGATCTAAAATAATAGCATATTTGATTAATAGGCTCCCATAACTCTTACTCGTCATGTTAAATCTCCTGTCAATAGCTGATTTTATTCCTAAAAACCGTGATTTCAGTTAATAGTATCCACTTAACATTTGATATTATTTGTCTTTTACAGAATAAAACATAAAAATGGAAGCTCAACTAACCCCAAAATGCATTTTCATCTGCATGCTACAGAGAAGATTATATATGTAGAACTCTGTAAAGTCAAAAATTCTGCCACAATCTCTTATTTAATAAAAGACATTCATAATTATCAGTTTAGAAGTCCAAACCAGGAAAGAACTGAAGAACATTACATCTAAAAGTCTTTTTTAAAAGTAAAAATAATTATTTTTTAAAAACAGATTTTCATCTACCCTGATTAATTTACATCCTTAGTAACCACTGACCACATATATACAGAAGCTCTGCAGTTATTTTTCCCATACCGAATATACACACTTCCTCAAAAAAATGGAGTAATGACTACTGGACAAAGTCAGAAAAAGTTTAAAATGCAGAAATATTTGCAGGCTCAGAAGTAGTTTACAGCCATGCAGTTAATAAATGAGAAGCTTGCAATTTCTTTACACTGTCTGAATTAGCAGGTGCAGAGGCAATCAGATGGAATGATAGATTTTTTAGAATCGGAGACAATCTAGCAAATAATACTACTCAAAATACTGTAATCCAGTCATATTGTTTTAATTGGGCAATGTGGCATTGTGATAACAGATGGCAACTCCATGGGAACAGATTCAGCCAGACTGATAGCATTCTGCCCCAGCTCCTCGGAGTGAGCAGCTATGCGCTTCCAGTTTGTATTGCAATAGCTTCATTCAGATTTCACACTTGGATAGACACTGTGCCATTATGAAAGCAAATATCATTTAAGGCTCTATGCATGAGTGTACGGAGATTTCATGGTGGTTTCCCTTACTGAAGTTTCAGGTTGGTTGGAGCTGTAATAGTTGAGCTGCATTAGTGTTAAGACATTGCTGGTATCTGTCTACCCCCAGCCAAAGGTTACAGTTCCTGGATTGAAGTTAGCAGAAATATATATCCAAATGTTAACTACTCCACCTAGATGGTACCAGCTGACATCTGTCTTCCACAATGGTTTATCCTAGGACACCGGGCGTTTTCAGCAGAAGTGCTACATGTGTTCCCCTCTAGTGACTCTGTGGTAACTCCTGGCAGAGAAATGGGATGGACAGCTGGAGGTAGAAACATCTTCAATTTCAGAGGAAGGATTTGCCAGAACTTGATTCTCAAAATTCTAAATGTTAATAGCTTCCTTCTACAGAGATTAGAGCAGTTTCTAGGTCAGTGGATAGCCAATGTGGTGCTGCCACTTTGGAACAGGAAATACGTTAATGGGGCACTTTGTCAAAACATGAAGAAGCATCATCTACTTTGCTCTCCGTAACACTATTCATATCTGTGCACTACACAAAACAGCAAAGTATGGGAGGGATGGAACACAAGTTCCACAAGTTAGTTGTCTTACCCAGCCCGCAGGGCATTGCGTCCTTTGGGATAGGAGAGCCTCAGCTCCTTGCTTCCTGCTATCAGTAAGGTTCCAGGGGTGGGGGAGGAGAAAGAAACCAAATGTGAACTGATTCTGGCTGGCTCCTGTGCTCTGTGTGCTTTCTCTCTCCCTTGCAAACTCTCTCAAGAACAATTGTAATCCAGCTGAAGTTTTTCCTGGCTCTTGCCCGATTTAACAGATGTTTACTAATGGTTCTGGATCGCTATTTACATGCTGAACAGTTTTCTGTTAATCTGAAAAAATTTTAGTGAAAAACAACTATGTTGGGGGGGAGGTTGGGGAACAAACCCCAACAAAACAAACAAGAGAAACCCCCAAAATATAAAAATCTTTAATTCTCAGGATGTATATCTGATCAGCAATAATTTAGCTGCTTCCAGAGTGACTTTTTAAATGCCCCAGTACTTGAAATGCTTTTGTAGTATACTTGGCAGGCAACACTACGAGAAGATCATGATGTACAAAACCACATTAATTCCAAACAGCAGGCTTTATCTATCTCAGCTGACTCTTATATGTCCTGCCACACTATAGTAGCTAAGCTCCTCACAATCTTTTGGGTATTTCTTCTCAATGCTTTAATGAAATACAGAAGTGCTATATTCTGCATGTTCTGTAAGAGCGGTCTCAAGCCTGGCTATGAACATGACAATCACCCTTCTCTCACATCTTCAGAGCTAACTTGTAAAGCTATGAAACTTCAGGCAGCTGCTGACACCCTTGCTGACTGGAACAAGCCAAGAATTAAAGCAGTTAGGTGACACACTGCGTACTTTTAAGGTGACTATCCAGGTGTTCCAGGAGCTACACTTTCAGATCTGCTGCCTACAGCCTCTTATCAAAGTACAGGTGACTATACTGAAGACTGAAGTTCCTTACTAGTCAATGGAGAGTAATAGACAATTTTAGGGCATGAATCATCTGCTTGAAGAACAGATGAATCACACTCTTCAGTGCCCATTTCTCTTCATTTGCCATAGAAAATCCAGGCAATTTTTGGGATAGAGAGCTCTATGCTTGTTTAGACATTCTCATTCCCTAATCTGGTCATAAAACCTGCCATTGCAGAATCCACTGATGTTGTCAGTCACCTGAAATAAACTACAGACAGTAGGTATGCCTATGCATTTTTGAAAATATCTATGTCAAAGTGATTTGTTTGAGGTCTCACACAGTACAGACACAAAGTCTGCATCTCACAAGCTCAGGTCAAAATGTTGTCTATTGATCTGTCTTACCAGTCGGTGGAAATGAAGAACCATTATAATTGCCACAAATTCAGAAGTTGCATATAGAAGGTCTTTTTGTTAAATAAAAAATGTCTTACTGATTAATTGCAGGAAGGAAGTGAAATCATGCATACCTTTACCCTATGGAGCAGTCTAAAAAGAGTTTGAAGCTGTCCTTGTCTTTTTCTGTCCTATGAAAACAACATCTTTAAAAGTTCCTTAAAGATTACTCTCCTGCTGAGAGGAGGCCATATGTGGGCTAGTGGGTGCACAAATGTAGGTTTTACTCTGCTTCTTATTTTGGGTGTATTATACTTTGTTTGAAATAGGGATTTAATTGCGTTGCTATGTGACTTCTCAGATGTCTTCCCCATTGAACACAATTTTTTCACTTGAAGCTCATAAACTACTACCTCACCTCCCTTTTTATTTGCAAAGGTGTGAGGAAGGCACATACCTGAGAAACAGAGAACAAAATAATTTTATGAGATTAGGAAAAAAACATTTTAAAAACTGCTATTTAGACACTCTGTTTTCACTTAAAGAAGAAAATAATTCTCCAAAGGTGTCGTCTTGATGAAAATCATCAAAATGTGAAGGGAGTATTAGAGATGCAGAAGTGCTTGTATTTGCTTAAAGCCTGGAACCCCATCTCTGAGAGATTAACTGTTTAATTTGCTTTTACCTCATACTGAAGAAGAAAAAGTTTTTTGAAGGACAGCACATTGTTATTTCATCACTTATCAAAGGTAAAAAAAAAAAAGAATAACAACAACAACAAAAGAAAGAAAGAAAAAGAAGAGGAATATTTTATTATTGTGGTGACTTATCAGAAATATTCCTGGACACCAAGAGTGGGAAAGAGGAAGAGATGAGACTGAGACTGAGTACAGAGGTTGCCAGAGCTGGATCAGGGGCATATTCCCAGCTAGGAGAGATCAATGTAGTGCTGATTTAAATGCTATGAAACAGTCAAAAGAAAATAAATTTGATTCCCATTTCATAGTTTCTAATTCTCACTCAGCTCATTTTCCATTGTGTTCTATTAGACAGATCTTCTACCAGTTCAGCTCAAAAGAAAAGAACTTCATCTGGACTTTTAGGCCCTTTTGTCTTTGGCACAACCCTCGGCACAAGCAGAACGTGCCAGGAAAGTGCAGTCGGGTATAAGTTAATAGGCAGCACTGGATCTATTGCACATATGGGTAAAAGGACCTGGGGGAAAAAAGAAAAGCCAATAACAACACATTGCAGGGTTGGAAGAAAATATTATCATCCTTTATAAAAATTGGGCTTTCATCCTTTATGAACACCTTACAGATTGCAGCTACCAGCTTGTAGAGAACAGTTAAACGTTTGACTCAAACACCTGAATGAGTCTCAGGTCCCACAAGTGGGAGCCTGGCATTAAGAATACCAGGCTCCCACCTGTGGGACCTGTTCATGTGGGACCACATGAACATATTTTTTGCTGAACTCTTCCTAGAAGATGCCATTTTTTTGAAATCAGGAAATGGAGATGCATTTTACTACATACCACATCCAGCTGTAGTTCTCTCACTTATGTTTGCAGGAAAGGATATTAACTCTTCGTCCTTAATTGACAATGCAATTATACAATAAAATACAGATAATTTTTAAGCTGTTGTTGGTATCTCCACTAAGTTGGTTAAATTTACTTCAGACTAAAAAAAGGACCTCCATCTTTCTTTGCTGGTTTGCAGAAAATAAAATATTAACTAATTTTAAGACAGATTTATGCCAGTGAAAGCAGAATAAAGACATCATGACACCTAAAACCCAAAAAGATTACATTAAACTGATATGAACTTATGTTGTTTTAAGTTTTTTGATTTCAGGAAATGTTTATGCAGGTACAAGGGATCAGTCTTCTTCTTAAAATGTGAGAAAATAACAGTGCATGAATTGTAATTTGCACCACTTAAAATTTACCATAAACAACTACATGCTTTTCTAAAACATGCAAGAAAGAACAAGTTTCGCTTCTCTGTTGTAAAAAAAAGAGACAGTCAATTAATTTTCCATCCAACTCTTTTGAAAGAAAATATTATAGGTCTATGGAAAAAATGAACAGGCATTTGGCAAAACCTGGCTTCTAACAAACTGGCAGCAGTTGTTGCACTACTGAAACCCATTCATAAATGCTGGCTGCTTCTTCCCTGGAAGAATGCCAGGGAAGTACCCACCCTGGCGTCTCCCTTTGCAGATACATCAATCCCCACTCTTAGGTCTTGCTGACATACATCAAAATTCTTTCTAAATTAGGCCTTTTGTGCCTCCCCAACTAACTCTAAAACAGGGAAAGTAAGGACCACACCAGCCCATCTAGGCTGTATCTGTGGCTTCAGCTATCAGGCAGGTATATTTTGTTCTTCATCTATGTTTGCAGCATATATTAAAAAAGTACATGGTAGTAAAACACAGTAAAAACTAGCATATGTCAAATGCCTATCAACTGAAGAGCTCAGTATTTCTTTATCAGGAGGAACAGCTTCTATTCCTTAACTAGTTAATTTTACTTCAAAATGCAATCGTGTTATTCCAATGGCATGCTCGTGTAAATTACAGAAAAGTTAAAGCTTTAGTAAAGACAGGCAATAATGAGAATTTCCATAAACATAATTCTAATCCTTTTTAGTACTTGAATGTATCAGTAAACAGGGACAGCTGTTGATACATATAGGCTCATTCTGCCCACACTCTGAGCAAGTCAGCCATTGAGCAGTTCCCATTTGGGAATTCAAGCTAATAGGCACAATGCCTAAGTTAACAGACTTTGCTTCTCCTTCTGGCATGTACGCTCTCTTCACCACCACATTCTGATGTATTTTGCCCACCCTCCCCAGGTGTCTATCCAGAACAAGAAGGAGATTGTGTGGTGTAAGAAATCCAGGAAGTTATGCACCCTTACCAAGGATTCTTTCTGTTGGACAGAATGATCTCTGTCGTAGTTGTTATTGTTATTGTGAGATTTGCTAGACCCAGTAAGAATCATGGCTGTGGCACAGGCAGACTTTATGTTATAAAGACACAAAGCTACACACCCTGGAATTCTTGGAGTACATCGACATCTCGTGGGCATAAAGAATATAACACATCAGCTCCTACTGGCAGGATACATCCTGGCCATTTAAACACTGTATTTGAGAACATATGCAAGCTCAAGCTACCTACCTCGATACTGAGAAGACTGAGCAGTACACACATCTTCTGAAGGAAAACTTCTGTGTATTTATCTGTCTAGTTTGTTTGTGTACTTTTGCAGGCTGCAATGATTTCTGTGCTGCAGCTGCACTGCTACTGGTGCCTGAGATACTGTGGGTAAATTAAGTTGGGACACTTATACACGATGGCTTCAGAAGCAGTGGCAGTATATAGGTGCAATATATAGCATAAAGTGTGCAGAACCCAAGAAAATGCAGTCATGGCATCTTCATGATGAAATAACCAGATGAGGCAAAGACCTCAGTTCAACCCCTGCGGAAGGGCAGATTACTATTGCCCTTTACAAATAAGTAATTTTACTTACAGAAATGAGTTTGTTTCTCCATCATTAATTTTTCTTTCCTCCGATGCATCCATTCCTTCCCCCTCTGTGACGGACATCTCCAGAAAATAAGAGGGAAAAGTGCAAAGCAGATTCCAGTGGCTCCACACTGGCTTCATTTGCATGTCTTCACTTTAATTAATATTTTTTAAATGGCTTTTTTGCACCAGAATGACTTATCTGATCTCACTATTAGCAAAGCAGCCTAGAGTTACTGTATGGAGATAGCGGAGCTTCTGAATCTTCTGTCATGACAAAACCTAGAGTAAGAATTTTTAAACTTTTTATTTTTTCCAGATGACTGGTTGACAAGTTATGGCCTGGGAGAGACTGTTGCACAGTAATGGCTCTTTATTTTGACTTTCTTGGTCACTGCCGGTTACCATCACATTGTCTGTATGACTAAAACCAAAATATTTAGTAGAAGAGGCTGAAGTGAACATTATGCCAAAAAGGCTGAATTAGATTATATGAGGACAAGATTTATTACAAAGTTACTACATTTGTTATTCACATTATTAAGGCTAATTAATCTAGGTGTAATACTAAACTGATAAATTACTTTTAGGATGTGAAATTATATTGTTTAATGGTGCTAGAGCATACCACATGGCAAAGCAAGTCACTGAAGGGATTTCTGTTGTGGGGAATGAACACGTTTTTAAGATATTATAGTAACTATCTGAATAATTTCCACCAAAAATCAGCCCACTATAATTCTGAATTTACTCTTGGAACATGGCATTGCCTCAATCACCAGGACGTTTTTGATTTTTATGTTTGTTTGTTTGTTTGTAAAGGTTTTAAGTGTTTTTCAGTTTGGATTTGAAGTTTTTGGTAGGAGAATTGTGAAACACCTGTAATGTTAATTTGCAAATGCATGGGGAGAGTCAAATCAGTTATTTAAAGCATTTTTTAAAATTTGAACAAATTAACTTAAAACACCTTTCATTGTATTTTGCATCTTTCACTGTCCAATTTTTTTAAAAAATCTTTTGGTGGAAAAGCTAAGAGCTAGCAATATCAGCATTTTCCATGGTGTACAGAAGCTGTCCTGGGATAACAGCAAATGTAGGACAAGTCCTTTGGGGTAAGGATGGTACAACAGGACAGTTGGTCACTTTATAGACACTGCCTGATGTTCATATCTTGTGGGGCTGGGTGCATGCTCTCCATGACAGTGACTTCCCCCCAAGCTGTTGATGTTTGGTCAGTAGTTTAGCTTTCTAAAGAAATGAGGCCACTGTGACAACACACTGCACCCTTCTGCAAGGTTTTCTTCTTCCAGCAGCTTAGTAAAGGCATGATGACACAAGGTCATGCATCTGAATATAGCCATAGAGGAAAGAGACCTAAACCAGTGCATCTGCTGAGAGATAGGCAGGCAGAATCCAGCCCACTGTAGAGAGAATCAACAGCTAAACAGTGAACAGCTTTGAAACAACATTAGTAGATGTGGCCAGTAGAATTCCTCAGAAGGAGCTCAGTAGGGCAGGGGACGAACAAATCCCAAGGGAAGTGGAAGGAGCTGAGAAGGGGGCAGGTTGCATATGAGTAGTATGGACTGTGAAGGAAGCTTCTTCTGTTTCCCTGGTTGAATAACTGACTGGTTTTGCTTCCAGTCCATATAAATTATGAGAAGTTTTGTGGCCTGTGGTGCTGCTGAGATCAGAGGTGATCAGAGGTGATGGTGGCTTTCTCTGCTGCTAAAAGCTCATGAATTGTGGCTGTTTGGTCTTTTGCAGTTGCATAGAAGACATAAGAAAGCAAAACATGATTTTTGATTGGACTAGTCTTTGTTTATACTTCTATAATAATGAAAGATGTTATGTCAGAGCAAGTGCTTTGGGGTAATTTGTTTTTCACTTGCTGTAGAAGGCCTCACTGGTGTACCTCAGTGTCGGTGTTCTTTGCAAAGGAAAGGCAATGCTGACACCATGATGTTAGCCTTACTAGAACTGACAGGCATGCCAGCTAGCACCATATGGGATTTTGTGAGGAAGGCAGCTGTTATCACTGAGAAGTGTATTGAGATTACTAAACTCTCCTCCAAACAACCATCAGTGAGTAAAGACTATTGGCAGTCAAATTTGCATGGACAACTGGGCTTTTATTGGATACAGCAAGACGGACATAATGATAAGAGGTAATGCATCCTTAATTTCTCACTTTCAAATGTCCAGCCTTTTGTCTCACAACCAATCATGCTAATAATTAAAAAAGAAGTGTCATTTTAAGCAAAACTTCCCAGAACTATTATCTTATGGGCAATTTTAGGCCCTCTTAACGACTGCAAGTCTGTATGTGTCCAGTCTGTACCAAATGTAAATAGATTCTCAGCTGATCCAAACTGCAAATTTGAACTAACATTCTCTGATTTCAAATGAGATATTTATTGATACTCATTGTCTAAGAGTTAAGAATCAGACTTAGATCAGCCTTTTTACCTTATAGAAAGTTTGTGTCATGAATGGCTCCTCTTCCCACTACCTTGATGTGTGTTTGAAAATAAGGGAATCCTGAAATGCTGAATCGGCCCCGCAGCGAGTAAATAAGAATACAACCCTACATCAGAGATTAAAGAAAGATCCAGGAAGTCATATGCCTATCAGTCTTACTTCAGTCCTCGGGAAAGTTATGGAACAAATCCTTCTGGGTCTTATCACAAGTCACTTGAAGCATGTGATTAGGAAAAATCAGAATGGGTTCACCAAGGGCAAATCCTACTTGCCAAACGTGATTGTGTTCTGCAACAAAGTAACCTGCTTGGCTGATGTGTGGCAGGCAGTGGCCACTGTCTACCTGGATTTCTCCAAGGCTTTTGGTACGGTCTCCCACAGTCTCCTTCTAGAGAACCTGATGTGTTGTGATTCTGGACAAGTGGTCTGTGCAATGGGTGGGGAATTGACTGACAGAGTAGGCTGAAAGCCTGGGTAGGCTGAAAGAGTGGGCTAGCAAGAACCTTAAGAACTTTAAGGACAAATGTAAGTTCTGGCACATGGAAAAATTTAATACAGGGGCTTAGCACAGGCTGGGATCTACTGGGCTAAGGACCAGCTCTGTGGAAAAGAGCCTGGAGGTCCTAGTGGGCAGCAAGCTCTCTGTGAGTGAACAGTGTGCTGCTGCTGCAAAAAGGGCAACTGGGTGCTGGCTTGCATCAATAAGGGCATCACCAGCAGAGAGAAAGAAGCCAATACCCCACTCTCCTCCATGCCTGAAATGTTGCATGCAGCTTTGCTCCCCACTATGCAAAAACGCTGTGGACAGGCTGGAGAGGGTTCAGAGAAGAGCCACAAAGATGATCCAAGGACTGGGAAGCCTGCCATATGAGGAATGGCTAAGAAAACTGGGTTTGTTCAGCCTTGAGAAAAGAAGCTTAGTGGGCACTCATCGCTATGCCAGTATTAGAAGGGTGACCACGTAGAAGAAGGAAACTCTCTTTTGTACAAGGAGTCACACCGAAAAGACAAGGGGCAATGGGTACAAGCTACTCCTGGGGAGATTCTGATGAACCCAAGAAAAAAAACTTTTCACAATGAGAACAAAAAGCCATTGGAATAATCTCCCAAGAGAAGGGGTGGATTCCCCAACATTTTAAGATTTGACTAGACAAGGCATTTGGCCATCTTGTCTACACAGTTCTTTAACCAAGAAAAATTGGACCAGATGATTTCTGAGGTCCCTTCCAATGCGGTATTGTATGATGCTGTGAGTATCCTTTGCATTTCTGGATGTTAAGGTTGGATATATCCATAGTCTCCCTAAATTTCTGCCCTAGCCTCAAGTCTCTGGAAAGAAAATTGGTCTGTTGCTATATAAAAATGCAAAGCAGTTTAGAATCAAAGTTTATTCCTGGCATTAACACAAACTCCATACTTAACCCATATCTATCTACTCAGGTATTTATTTCTTTGTGCGTCAACTTCCCTGCCTATGAAAATAAAGCTAATATCTCCTTACCCAGTCTCAAAGTACCTACAGAACTAATTTACATCTAAAGTGTTTTGAGCTCCTATGACAGTAATCATTACAGCAATATGAAATGTTCTTGTTATTTTTCCAGGGGAATAAAAGTATCCAGTCACTCAGCCAATTTGCAAGACGCTTCAGATGCTTTTCACCATGGATATCTCTGTTTTCCAGGCTTCAGGAGGGTAGGTCCAACACCTGATAGGTTTGGTTTCCCTTCCCTAAAATGAATGATAGCTGTGTTTTGAAACAGAGATAAGGGGAAAGGGGACAGTGAAGGATAATGGCAGCCATTTGGGCTGTCTCTTTTGGCATGGCCTCAATCCTCTTATCTCACCTAATGGCAGAGTGAGTGCCAATATTTATTTGGCCATTCTCATTCACCAGCTGCTCCTGTACCATGGTGTTTTTCTTTCCAGATGGCAGCACGATGTTCCACGATAAAACTGACACAAAAAACAATGCAAAATTTGTCTAAAAGAGGTTCAGCAAGGATGAGAAAAACAGCTGATATCTTTCAGAGCTAGCCAAGTTGCCTGACCTTGATGCCAGAGCAATTAAGGTTTGATTTGAACAGGGGGTAAGAAAAGAAAGGCCACCACTAGATTTATCAGGTATGATTCGAGAAGAGAAAAAAAAATATTACAACTCCTCTCGACTTTTTGGCTCTGTGACAAAATCAATTGCTGCAAGCTGAAAAAGCTCCCAGAAGTCCCATATATTAGCAGGTCTTGTAAACTATTACATGCTGCCTAATTAATGCCCTTCTAGATACATATATTGTGATCTCATTCAAATGAACAGTATGATGATATAAACAGCTGTATTCTCCTGAGATTAATATTTCATTAGTCAATATTTAGAAGCATTAGAGATATAATATTTAAATAATATTTATGTTTTTAAAACATAAATATTATCTCCAAACTTCAATTTAAATTATTTCAGAAAAGATGTAATTAAATTGTTTTGTTTATTACTCTAATCTCCCTGAAAGCAAGGTATTTTTTTCTCTACAGACCGAACATTTATGTATACAATGTTTTTTGTTCTGCCTTAAGATCTAATAATTTTAAAATCTAGTCAGTAACTGCCACTTAGCCCTTACAGCACACACACACCCACAGGGCACACAGTGCTACTAAACAGAGAGATAGTTTAAAAAGTACTTAATACTTTTTAAAGGACAGACTAACAGAGCAGCAACAATTTTCATTTGGCCCCTTTTATACCCCTTTTGATCTACTCCACCCTTTGTTTTTCCCTAGACCTCTTCCCTTAAACTTTCTTGAATGAATTTTGCATAGTCTCAGAAAACCCTCTCAAATCCTCGTGGTCATCTTGTTTCCTCCTCCTCCTCCTCCGCAGTTGCAAACTCCAGGTTGTCTCTTTCTAATGTGACATTTGGTAGATGCTTATCAGCCCATCAATTAGTGACTGGACAATTTCTGTCTTTGGTACTGCCTTGTTATACCTTGTCTACTAGGTCTATGTCTCTTTGAAAAGAAAAGTACTGAATAATATTACTGAAGCAGATGATTTCACCTCAACCCCAGTTATTCTGATAACTTAAAGACCCTCACTCAATTTTTATATATCAAAGTCCAAAACCTCAAGTTTATACTGTTAAGCTCAGATTTACCTACAAATCTGAGCTATGCTGAGGAGGACTGCAGGAGTAGCAAGCCTGCAGAACACCAAGTCCACACTCTGCCAATCACTCCACGGGTGACAGCAGTGGAATGGTTCAGTGTTTTGGTTTCTGCTCGTGTCAGGTTGGAGTTTAATGGCTACAGACAGCACAGCTAAATGTCACAGTGCTCGTGTTTGGATCACATGTGGTGCCTGAGCTAGGCATCTCTAAATGAAAATCCCCGATGTTTGAGTTAAAGAAACAGATTTCTGTTGTAGAATTGATAGCAGTTACACTTCTTGTGTAGCCTAGACTTTATGAGAATGACAGAGAAGCTCGTAACATGTTCTCTGCTATAAAAAGAAATGGCCATTCCCACCTGATTATCACTGCCCTCACCTGGTTACCCCTGTGCTCAGATCTGCCAATCTGGGCACTCTTGTGCTAGAGCACCTGTTGTTTCCCTTAGAACAAGTTACCTAATGGAACTATCCTGGCATATGAGGGAATCCTCATGTGAGTAATTTAATTGGAGGCCTGAGGGACAGCAACATGCAATATGAGATAATAATGAAGAGAGTATCACTCTTCTACTGACACTTGGAAAAGATTGATTGTATCAGCATGGGTTGCAGGAAGGGTGCATCTGCTGTGATAGCAAAGGGAATGAGGTTACCTCAGTTGTACAAAAGCTTTCAGCATTGTGCGGCACAGAGGTAAGTATTGAATGTATCAAGCCATTAGCAAAAGTTTTTATAAAACACCAGGGTAACAGTTCCTGGTTCTTGGCTTTTCAACTTATTGAATGTTCCCTGGGCTGGAAGGAATTAGGTGGGAAATCTTTATTCTCTCTCTTCCAGGTTTCTCCAGTCACTTTATTTGCAGAAAACGCCAGTCAAACCACAAAAATTACCACAGGAACCTCTTTAACATTTCAAATCTGAGCTTTTGTGATGAGAAGCAGCACAGATAGATCACTGCAGAAACCACCATCCCTGCAGTGTGGCTTCTCTAGCAGTAAAAGGTCATTCCTTTTTAAAAAATAGCATTCACTTTGCAGACACTTTCCTTACAACCTCTGTACAATTAACTCTTAATTACAAGATTTGTCCTGAGAATCTGCAAGGCCCTCTTTGCAGGACCTGACAGGAATAGTCTCAACCAGTTGTGTTTGAGCACAGCCACCCACTTATGTATCATTTTGATCACTAGCTCCTAAGTAAAATGGTATGGATAGAAGACACTGAATATTTACAGAAATCTGTGATTCAAGTATAGGGGTACTAGAGGAAATTAAGATAAAATCTGTGAAATTATTGGATTATCACCTAAATTTTTGTGTCACATTATATAGTAAAGATCAATGCACTAATAAGGAAAAAGACAATTCATCAGATAGATTATATTTTTTTTGTTCCACTCTGTTCCAAGGCTCTTTATATTTTAGTGACATATAAGATGTCAGACGTGGGAAAAAAAACCCACATCTCCTTTTAACATTCTCTAGCTGAAATAGTTTTCAATGTAATGGTGATATAAGCCAACATCAACATTTTGGACAACTTTTTGCCTAGACTCTGGACTGAGTACTTTTAGCAAGATATTGTAAGCATTTAATCTTTTGTATCTTCATCAAGGGAACAAAATAAAACAATGAAGTGTCAGCAGAGGAGCTGAAGAGCTGTTTCAGACTGGATGTTCAACAGCCTTTCCTGGCTTACTATCCTCACGTAGAGCTATCATGAGTTTTACCACATGATAAAGTCTACATCAACTTCCTCTCTAAAAACAAATTCTTCTTTGGAGGGCTGACAAAGGCCACTTATCTTGTGTTATAATTCTGTCTGTGCTATATTCAGAAATGAAGTCATATTTCACTGAGTGAGCTATATGTGCTTTTCTGGAAGAAAATAAAATATCCCACAGCAATGAAAGAGTTAAGAAGGTCAAAGGATTTGCCAAATATCATGATGTAATTCTTTGAGTCTACTCATCTCAGAATAACTTAAGGCTCTGGACAATGTCCTTCTACTTGACATTCCAAAAAGATCAGAAGACTGTGTCTGTAAACAAGATTAAGTGGTAATTGACTTAATGAAAACTTAGTGCTTAATCAGGAAGTCATTCTAAGTTACTGGGGATTAACGAGATTCTGAATTCCTTCCAATACAAATGAAAATCTTTTAACTAATATTATGGCTTAGATCACATTTGGGCTTAAAAACCCCACTGTGTAAAAGCAATTTCTTATTCAATTGATCTACTCACTGGAGTGCTAAAATACAGTTTTCCCCTCTTTTCAAGCCTCTTTCAAAAGTGGCCAGGAAAGGAAAAGAACCACAGCAGCCACTGTGTCTCATACATCGCAGGAATTGTCAAGCAGGACCTGAATTTAACTGGTATATTTAAAAATTGCCTACTAATAATAACCTTTCAATAACTTAAAAAAATGCAAATAAAGCAAAGACCAGTTTCTAGACTGACAAAAGTTTTTCACATCAACATTCATAAATATTGGTTTTTTTTAAAGAACATCAAATTAGTGACTTTCCTGTTAAATTCAAATTTGTAAAAAAGGAAGTTGCCTTCTAAACAAGATTTCCTTGTCCCTTTTCCTGGAAGACCTTTCCTGACTTATATTGCATTAGCACTGCTTGTCATAAGATGTGCTGAGGAAAAGAGTTCATATATAGAAATAATTATTTTTAATATTTTTATACTCTTTTGTGCCCACACATGAATGCCTACTGTAAATGCCAATCTCATATTTTGAAAGTAAAATTGTTGACTATGTAAGCAGAAAGTTATTATGAAGACAGTTAAAGATCCAGAAATAGCTTTGGTAATTTATCTTAACACCAGATGGGTGTTTTTCCTCTTAATTTTTACAACATCTTCACTTTGATTCTATGCAAAAGGGCTTTTTACCTTTTTTTTATTTACTTTTTTTTTTTTTTCTTTTTCACAAGGAGTACTTAACTGGCTAGAGCTGCGAATAATCTTTGACCCCAGTAGGAATCTCAAAAATCCTGAAATGGTCCCTTAGGTCGGCTCCTGAATGTGTAACTCACAACTCCTGGACTTTTCATCACACACAGTATATACTCACAGGAACTTAATTCACTTGTCAAAGATCAGGATTTCCAAGTCATGGTAGTAATTACCTTTCTGAGCCCATACAGCAAAATGAATGAGACTTAACATCTGTTTTCTGGTTTCTTAAGTAAACTTCTATTGAGTGAATTCAATCATTGATTAACTGTTCAAGCCAATGAGACATCACATTTTTCAAAGTCAGAAATTATTACAATTTCCATTGAGCCTATGATCTAATTAGAACTGAGTGGAAAACAATTTCCTCAGCCTGTTAAAATGTTTGAGATTTCAAGAATTTTGCTCATATCAAGGAAACCTGTAACAGCCTTCCCAGTGGCTGGAATCTCTAATCTACTGTATGAGGGTTCAAAACCCTTCTACCCTTAATTGAAATCAAAGAATGTGGGTTTCTCACATCTTATCAAAAGCCAAACCACTAGGAGGTTGTCTGTGACTCTGCTGGTTTTGATCTGAAATGGCATCATAGTGATGGGAATGAGCCATGACTGCTGAGGGGTCTGGGAAGCAGAATTGATATTGAGGTTTGAAGCAATACTACTTATTGAACAAGAGTATTTAAATCACTGTACTAATTTACTGTAGGGATGTATGAAGGGACTAAAATGATTAAATCTTTGCTGAAAAGAAGGGTTTGTAACAAAGCCATCATTTCTAAGCTACAACTACCACACATCTGTATTTTCTAGGAATTGTTAATTCCTAGCTACAACATAGTTTTCTAGAGATGGACTTCTGATATGTACACCCCATGTCTTTATGAAACCCCTGCAAAAAACGTTCTGATTCCACAGAATGACCTTGTGTCTCATCACAGATGACTTTTGGCTAGAAGAGATTAGAGAGTTAGAAACATGTTCTTGGTCTGCAGGCAAATATTCCTGTTATTATAATTTTTAAGGGCTGAAGTCTGTTGAGAATAGAGAATATCATATATCATATATCATATATCATATCATACTTCTTGCTTAGCTAACAATGATATTACAAATTACTCTTCTGCCTCCTACCTGCTTACAAAACTCTGCCTTTTTTTGCTCCATACCACCTGGCTCTTCATTATATTATGAATAATACATCACATCCCACGTTATAGGAAATGTATTTACAAATGGAGTCTAACTGCATCATCAGATGTGCAGTTTGTAACTTTGCATTTTAGAATGAGCTAAATGATTGAGACCACTTGAAAGCAACTTCCATTATTTATGTTACAGTCATCCTGAATTTGGCTATCCTCTAAATCTGTCGATTTGAGCCAAGTACCAAGCTTTACTGTATTATTGACTTTTAAACAGTACAGTCCATTGATTTAATTGGAGAATCCTGATTAAAAATTGATGTGACAATGTGCCCTATTGCCCTCACTCTGCACATAAAGCTAGTACTGATGTACATCTGCAAAGTTATAGTCATTCATATTCAACTGCTGTTCGGCTAGTTCCAGGTAAAATTGCAGCTCATGCTTTTAGAGATAATACCAACAGCAATAAGCAGGTACAAAAGACCATTTCTTTTATGAGGAAGGGCTGCAAACAGATGTTGTGAGCCATATTCACTTCCTACTAGAATGTTCGTACCTGTTTGAAAAAGATTTTTGATTCAAAAATCCCTCACAAGAACAGAAATTGCTACTCCATAGGACCATCTGCTAACGTTGAATCATCTATCTCTGCATCAGTGCTGATGTGATTGAAGAAACAGAGGTTGACTTCTATAGAAGAATATAAGACTATCTGTGAAGAATGTCTAAGGCCCAGTACAAAACTCATGTTTCTTGCTATTTTTGTTGAGCATGTACTTTCAGTGCACCTGTTTTTTTTCCTGCAGTGGCAGTGTTCCTTTAGCTTAAAGGTAAAATTTAAAGAAAAGACAACTGCCCTGCTGATGTCCTCTAAATCAACAATTTCTACTGATTTTCTTATTGAACTTGATAGAAAACATTACTTAAACATTACTTAAAACTGAAATTAACTGCTTTGTTATCTATGTCTGAGATTCACTTTCAGCACAAATTTGGAGTTTACTGCTAGCAATTACTCTGATTTTATTTCAAATTATTGTAATAGGAAGTGTTATGGAGGAAGAGGAGTTGAGAAGATGTATTCTTTTGGTTTTTGGGAATTGTTTTAACAAACTAAGGACCCAAAGTAAAACCAAAGAGAACCAGTACACAGGAAATTTGCACAGATTAAAGTATCACTAGTCTAGGCAGTCACCTGGATAGAATATTACATAAAGCTAGATGGCCCAACACTGACATATCAGCTAAACTTGTACAATCTCCACATTTGTAACTGTATATAACATATGAAAGAAATGAATTTGACCTTTTGCTGCATTGTAGATGTTGGAACTAGAACTTAGCAAGTGTTATGTGAGTCTCCATGCCACTGAAAGCCATAGAGACAGTATGACATAACTACAATGTTCAGCCCAGTAGAAAATATTCTGTGAACTAAAGTTCTTCTTTCCCTGTGCATATGCATTTCAGGTATACTGCCTTTGAGTATAAATACTTCTTGAGGCATCAAAATCAAAGCCCAACATTTTGAGAATTTAATGTCAAAGCATGGTTGTACATGCAATATGAATACTGAAGCAAACCAAATAATAACACCTCATATGAATTTTTTTTTTTCTGTGGGCAAATTTAATTTGTATAACATTAAATACAGGATTCCTGTAACTGGAGATTTGGTCTTGCCCCAAAGATATTTTTTTTTTAAAAGCCTGCCTGCAATTCCTGCAGTATACCAAAAGAGGGAACCTAAGGCTTTCTGTATAAAGCTCAGGAAATCTGCTGTAATTTGGATTACTTTCCAACAATAATTTAGAAATCTTCTTCCACTGTGCAACATACTAAGCAGAAACATAAAGTCTGTCGCTATACAATGAAATGAAAATTCAAAATTTATATAGCTACTTTTAAGGAAAAACAACATTTTGATATATTCACATATACACAAAAAATAATTCATAGAACAAGAAGAGCAAACATGCAGTTAATGAAAATTGCAATAAAATTCACTAGAAGTAATTGGTGCCAGGATACAGAAAAGATGAGCGAGCATCACAGCTGTGCAGACTCCTTCTTAGCAGAGAAGGGTGGACTGTCTGGAGGCAGCAGATCCCCATGTAATTGCAGTTAGCATTGCTGTGGAGTCAGGCTTAAACATGAAAGGCTGTGTGATGTGCCCACAAGTTTGAGTTGGCAAACAGAAAGGGAATCCTAGAGGTCCATATCTTGCCCTTGCACAGAGATAGCAAAAGGCTCACTGCAGAGGAGGAATTAGGCACAGGCACTTGCACACAAATCTTTCTTGGGTCAGATTCCAAACTTCGATATGATTCAGTACTTGAATTATAAACTTCTTTAAGTCATTAAAAAAAAAAAGTTTGAACTGCAAAAATTTTATATGCAACAATGTATAATAGCAAATATTACCAAGCTAAAAGAGTGTATTTTTAAAATTATATATACATTAATGAGAAGAATTTGCATTTAACAGAAATTCTCAGTTAGAAGTAGCTTTTCACCAATTCTGGTCTATCGGGAGATAGATAATTGTATTTTTAATATTGTAAAAGTATTGCGTGTAGTTATCCTTCACAGAGATGTTAATTTCAGATGCAAAAATACAAACCACTTAATTCAAAGGCCAAAAAAAAAAAAACAAACCAAGGATTTTATTTTCCACTTGCCTTTTATATGTACAAATATGTATATATCTTAGAAAACACGTGCACAGAAAATATTCAACTGCTGCTTTAGTGTAGATATTTAAATGTCTCACCATTTACTTCTTTAATTGCCTTCCAATGCCTGCTTTATGTGTAAGGGAAAGGGAAAGGAGATATCCAACTGTAAAAATGGGAAATTTTATCCCCTATTAAATGATTGTACATATTTTTGGTTCTTTGGAATGTGATTTATGATAATTGACTGCATGACAGGGAACCCAAGAAAGAAAATAGTTGTACCCCTTAAATATTTATTTAATGAAACTAGAGTTATTTGCCCTAAAATATCAAGCAAGAACTCCAAAAAGAACAGAAAGAAGAGTGGTCTGGAAGACATGTAATTAGAAAAGGGGAATAAAATCCAATTGGTTTTGGCATTTCTAATTTCATATCTCTTGGGCATTTTTACTGTTTGGTTTTTTCCTTTTTCTGTAGCTTAAGAGTTTGTCTGCTGGACACTACTGTATATTTTTCAGTTTATTTTTAAAAAGTCATTTGAGAATGTATAAAGGTATTTCTTAAAGTTGTAGTGATAGTTTTGCTTTGTTACTTGTATAGCTCAGGTGGATTATACTGTAACAGTCAGTGAAGGAAGCTTTGAGCGTAGGAAAATTTGGAAATAGATAAATTTACAGTAAAATATCTTGTTATTAGCTCTTCTAGATAAATTCAGAATAAAACACTTTATTATTACTGCTTATACAACTTTATATAAAGTATATTTTCCTTTCAGTGCCAGAGCCCTTTGCAAGTAAGCAGCTCTGGCACGCTCAGGGGATTCACATGCTGAAAGGTGGGCTACCCTGTGGGCTCCAGACTTGACCATCTAATTTTTCAGCTACAGGAATAAAAAAGAACTTTTTCATTTGAGTTACCTGAAATCTAGATTGTGTGCAGAGACCTAAATGGAGCAGAACCGAGGGAGGAGCGTAGGAGGCTTGCAGGGAATGTATGCTTTTCAACAGTGCCAGGGAGTGCATATATAGTGGTGCAACATGCTCAAACATATGGGCCTGCATTTGGGTGCATCTGTTTTGGGCACCCAAGCTGAGAGACCTAGAGAGCTGAAACTTCAGCAGACCTTGGGAACTAGCCTCTGAAAATCAGGCCTTTTTATGCTGCCTCATTTCTTTCTCATAAAAGTAGTCACTAATAGTCACCATTCAGGTTGAAAATACATGTTGGGGAATAATCTCCACTCGGCACTTAGAAAAATAAATGTGAAGAAAATCAGAGATTAGAGTTCTAAGTTTCCTTTGAACCTGACCCAGAATCTGAAAAGAAATACTTACTAACTGGAATGGCTGTATCTCAAAAGTGTAACCTGGCTTTGGTTTGATACGCTCAAGTCTCCTGCTTTCATGGCAAGGGACAGATCTAGAGGAATTTTTAATGTTTTTCTTTGCTAATTTTGATTACCTCTAACAAAATACTCAAGATGAAAACTTTCTCCCTTGCAAGCCATTGCATATGTTAATTAAACCAGCTCATAAACCACAATCAAATTAACTAGAATACTCTTCCAGTAAAAGGTATATATGATCCTAAGAGTAGCTGTCTGAACACCCTACTATTGCAGCCACATACAATGGCTCAAGTAATATAAAACTGTTCTAGATTTTTCCTCAGTGATGTGTGCTCAATATAAATTAGTTTGCTATGAAAAATAAAATGACAGCTTTAGCTAGATTCAGGATTTCTTTTCCAGAGATTCAGTTCTTTGATCAAAAACTACAGTAGATTGAAGTTTGCTATTGTCAAGATATTGTACGTACACAGTGTGTTTATTTTTGTGCACTTTTAATGTATTTAACCTTAATGTCTGTCTCTTTAAAGCAAAGAAACTGTGGCTCAGCATCTTGAATTGTCAAAGCAACCTATTGCAGATTTCTTTTTATAGATGAAAAGAAGCGTCCAGATGATGAATGCTATTCACAAAGTGATTGCTGTGGCAGTCATATCATGTCTCAAAGTACACATGGCTGTGGAAATAGAAACTACTGAAACTTGTTCTGACATGTAAAACTTTTTCCATGGCATATCAACTTTTGTGTCACCTAAGCAGATTCAGCTGGAGCTTTTACTAAAAATGCAAGAGATTTTATTTGCTTTTTAATTTTTTTTTGTTTGTTTTAATATCACTTCATTAAATGGGCCAAAAGTGAGATATTCCTCTCCCCCACGAGACCCTCAAGTTTAACATTAGAAGAAGTTTTGTGACAGTCTAGTAAACCTTTAATGAGAATTCTTTTTGTGACAGACAGATGTAAATGTATCCCTCTAATCCTATTCTTTCAGGATTTGTCTGCAGATGAATGTTAATAATTAGTAGTTGCTTTCTCCCTCCTCCTTCCTTCGTAAAATTGTATTCTTCATAAATTCATCGGGCTTTTTTCCCCCTGTTTTCTCAAAGTACCAGCAGCCCTGACAGCCTCCCTTTGTTCTTATGTTTATAAATAATTTATAATGTAGAAATATCTCTTCTTAGTCTTAAAAAATAAACTAATGGTTGAACATAACATACTGCCAGGAGCAGATCTACCACTAGCTTTAGAAAAGAAAAAAAAAGAAGAAGAACGAAAAAAGCTTCATGATTAACAAAGAGAGAATGAAGGAGCATCACATGGAAATCTATTTATCTGAGTGAATGCTGATTTTTGTTTGCAGATGCTAAATGTGTCTGAGCTACCCTCATTTTATGCTCTATTTCTTTTCTTTCCCAGGCTGCACACCTCAATTCATTCCTTAAAAATGTAGCTACTTTTAAATGTCCTGAACAAACAAAAGGCTACAACATGGACTAAGTTATCAGCATAAATGTGTTTACTCTGGTGTAGGTGATTCTCTGGAGGAATATACCAACCCTTATACTGACACTTTGTTGATGACTGCTATTCATGTTGTAGATGCAAGCTAAAGAAAGTCACATATTTAGGCAAGACATTCAGTCTATTGTCAACTGTATATGGACCAGCTGTTGGTGTTGGGATTCTTGCAAAAGAATTCTAAAAGCTGTACTGCGGTAGCATATACTTTGTCAAGAGTACTCACACATGCAACCTCCAACTACAAAGAACCAGCACTCCAATTAGAATTGAAGTATGCTGAGTTTCAACACCTACTGAACACAGAGGAATGATTCTGTTTCCAAATGTTTGTATGGCTCCATTATTGTTGTTTTATGCAGTCACAGCAGGAGCAGTGTCCACATAAATGACTAGAATTATTGTTAATTAAGGTAAATGCAATTGAACTTGATATTACATTGTCCAGCCTAATTCTAAGAAGTAATCTTTTTTTTTGCTGCAGGTTAGTGTATGTCAAAGGAGATGGCTTAAAAGTCACTATGTGATAAAGTGGAAATATATTCAAGTCTTTTTTAGAACAATCCTAGCATGCAATTTAGATTGGGATCTCAACATTACCTCATAACAGCTCTCAGGATTTTTACCCAAAGTTGAGGTACCATATCATGTCCTACCTCAGAATGGTACTTATCACCTGTGATGGTGACATCAGTGAGCACATGACTTACTATTAAACTACAGAACCTGTATGCACACTCCATAGTTATACACAAGAAAGTAATTCGGGTGCTACTTTGCTTTATAAGAAGTGAGTGTAGCTCTATTTTAACATAGTTAATTTTAAATTCCCCCCAGGTGCTAATTCGAGTCTCCTCTGCAGGGTACACTCAATATTCACCTGCTCTCCAAGCATATTATCACAAATAACTGTAATTGAGTCAATATTACTATGTAATTTAAGGATGGGAAATGAGGGGAAAAACAATATGTAACCCAAGGCACACATACAGCAGAAGGTGCGGAATTTAGGCAGATATGCAAACCCAGAAATAGTTATGACCTGTAGGGCTTAGCTTTGGATCTAAAGGAGGGTTGGAGCCAAGACTAGTTTGATTTTGCAAAAACCAGACCAGCTGCCCTTTGTAAATTATTCATTCTTGCTTTTGGCTTGTTTCTGACTTTGGAGAGTGGAATGACTTTTGGCCAAAAAGAAGACTCACTTAAAATCTTTTGAAATAACTGGTTAGGGAGCTTTCTGAATAAAAGAAGATGTCATTCCTAGCAACTCAGAGATGAATCTGTTTGCACAAAAACAGCTTGGAAAGAGCAAGTTTAAATCTCTGTCAGGTGTTCAAAACCAATCTGAACCCTCTTTTAAGGAGTTTGATCTTCTAATCCTCTACCTTTTCTCACCCCTTGCCTTTAACACTGTGTAACAGGATTCTCAGTCTCTGTTAAAATACATTTTGTGATAGTCTGTAAATCTCTGCTGAGATTGAGGCTGCTTTCAGATCTTACAGGGTGTGATGCAAGGATTCAATATTTTTCAGGAACTCTACATTCAGAATAGAATCTTACTTGAAAGTCCCTGGGTGCACACATTGTAAAGAAAGCAGGAAGACAGATCTAAAATAGAGTATGCATCAAGACCAGAATTTCATCCAAAGGTAGCATGCTTCTGAGGAGACATTTGAAAGCTCAGTGCAATCTTTTAAAGGAAAACTTTCAGGTTCCCGAAGGCTGCTCAGGATCAAGAGAGAAACTAATGTCATGGGAAGGGAGGATGAGGTTGAAGGGAATGAAACATTTGATTGCAAAGAAGAGGAAAACAGAGAACGAGACTGGTATAAAAAAATCTCAGACAATTGAGATTTGACAGTGGTAACTTCATTTTTCAATACTGGGACGTGAGCACACAAATTAACCCTTAAATGCTTTCACAGTTAGCTTCAACCTATCACATCTTCATGGTAAAATGTCTGCCTAATGACACTGACACATTACTTTTCAAATTTTCACTAAATATCCTTCATGATTATATAAACCATTGTAGTTGTAACACTACTTTCTCTTGGCTAAATTATTCCCCTGATCTGCACTGTAACACAGGTAAACCCTTCCAATTCATTCACAACCTCTGCTTTGTTCCACTCCAAACCTTAGCTTGAATAAACATCCTGAGACCTTAATGCCTGAAAAGGAGATCAGGACCCAAACATATATCCAAATCTATTTTTTTTTCCCTCAGATTATAGAATGGACTAAGCAAAACTTTAGCTGAACACCCCTGATTTTGTTTGGTGTCAATTCTTGATCAAAAAATTTTCAGCTGAGGGCCTTTGCTGCCTATAGCAATGTATCTTTATAGAATAGAAACTGCCTGACTCCCTGGCATTATTAAGAAAATACAGTATACAAAAGCTTTAAGCTTCAAACCATACAGCATGATTATTATGATAGCAGGAGATGTCAGGTGGAGACAAAGACACATGGATAGAATTGACTTGAGGCGCGTCATCAGAAAATGAGGGTGATGTGATCACAGTACTTATGGCACATGCAGCAGCTGTACAATTCTACATGGCAGCTTCCATCCTACCCTTCACATGAGAAAAAAAAAAAAAAGAAGATTCTGAGTAAATGATAGTTGAATACACAATAAATTGTAGTGTATGACAAGACACTTTCTTTTTTGTTTAATGTATAAATCAGAAGCACTTATGAATTAATATCAATTAAAATAATGTATTTGCTTTCTTTCTACAGTTATGTCAGCCTCATTAAAAGCCAAGTGCTAAATCTTCATTAGATTTTTCAATATTAAAATACTTCCATGAAATATAAATTAACATTTAACTTGTTGCTGGTCATATTAAGGAAAAGGAGGGGGCAAAACCCATTGGGATTGAAATCTTGACTCAGTTAAATCAATGAGACTTTTGTTTCTGAGCTCAGTGGGGCCAAATAATTCCCTCCCTGTTGACAAGAGGCAATACCTTTAAATGTGGCAGAGAAGCAGGCCTCAGGAAGTATTCTGTTTCAGTTTATATTCCCGACTAACATGATGATGGTTAAAAATTTCAAAGTACCCTTGGCGACATAGGGAGACCATGTGCCTGAACAAGAGTAAAAATGTTTAGATTCCTGGGTAGCTTCAGTGTTTTAGGAAACCTTACGGCGTGCCTAGAATTTTAACAATTCTCTCATGAAAAGGCACAGCGGTGCTCTCCCCAGAACGATGCAAAATCTACTTTCCAGCACGGATGAAACCTGCGAAGCAAGCGAGTAGTTCACGTGTGAGCCCTGGCGTGTCTATGAGCGCGCAGACTGTCAGCGGCGCGCATCTGGAGGGACGTGCCCTGTCTGATGAGCAGCGCTGAGCGCTCCGCGAGCCTGTCTCACAGCTCTGCGCTAGGAATCTTCCCAGCTCGCTGCGCAGCTTGTGCAAGATTTCCCAGAGGATGGGAAGTTTAGGAAGATGGATAGGCCAGGAAGGGAGAGAAGCCGAGTAGCTGCAATCAAGTTGAAAGGAACCACCATAATGTGCATATTCAGTCATAGCTGTGATAAGTCACTATCCTTCCTTTGCAATAGCCCCAGTCTTGAATCAGAGCAAATTTACTTGGAAAACTGGCCAAGAACCCTTTGAAACCAGGCCGCCTTTCAGAGGTTTTGTGCCTGCTGAAGGAGCTTTCGAGCTGTTTGCCTTTCAATAAGAAAGGAGAGGAGATATTTCAACTGTGCTTCATCTGACTTTAGCGTGTGTGGAGCTGGGAATGCAGCTCTCTCCTCCCTGGGCCTCTGCATCGCCAAGCCACAAGGTGGTGGTATCGTGTCACTTTTTTTTAAGCAACAAAAAGAGGTTTTGTTTAATGAGCTTGAACTCACAAGCCTGCTCATCTAGTGAACTGTGACTTTTCAAATACCAACCTATTAATGTCAAAGGCAATACTGAAGGGAACAGTTCTGTTTGATTTAAAAAAAACAGACAATGTGAAGTCCACTATGCTCTAATATCTATCACCTATGGGGCTCCATTCATGCCTAATGCTTTATTCAAGCTAAGACCTAGTTTTTATATATCAGATTAATACATATCTACAGCTTTGCACCTTTCTATTTTGATTTTTTTATTATCAGGGCTCGCCGGGGCCATTTTCATTCCCTTACTATAGCATCTGCAAGCAGGTGGATTAGAGATAACTCTCATTGTGCTTTGTTTTCTCCTGACACTGTCATTAATCATTCCTTAAGCCACACTTCAACTTATAGTAATCAGGACTGGCTGTTCCCAAGCTGCACAAGAATTGCCTTTCACAATGTAATGTGAAATTGGAAGCGAATGGCTGAAGCCAGACGCTTCTTCTGCATTCCCCATCTATCTCATCATTTAGGTATTTATCCATCTCAGGCTTGTACAGGGAGCATCTCTCTCCTTCCCATGAGGACACAGATTGCAACAGAGGATCAGATTTGTTGCCCAGGCTTTGGGCTTTGATTGTCCTCTTATAAGTTCGGGATTAAAGTGAAATTTCCCACAGGGCTATGCAGGATTTGCTAGCATTTAACTGTTTAACCTGGCTGTTTGTGAATGAGAATCCTGTGGTCAACTATTCCATAGAGAATATTATGGTAAGCCAGCTCTGAATGGCAGATATTTCGGTAAATTCCTGTAAAGACTGCTACAGTTGATTCCAATTAAGTTCATACCTGATAACAATTGTTTTTTTGTACATGATGAACAGTAATCTTATGATAAAAAAACAATTGTCTAGTCTCTTGTGAAATACTCTTGTCAGCTTCAGAATAAATGCAGACCTTCAAAAAGTTGCAGTCGTCTATTTATGCTTCTAGAATCAGCGTGCACTAATTTGTCTTGAACTAGGTCACATCCCTCACTATGGAGAAGAGCTGTGTTCCCTTCTATCTTGTCCAATTTTAGAAATAAGTATAAGGTAATAATATCTGTAGTAGCACAGCAGTGGAACGGACAAACATTTTAAACAAACTGCACTTGATGTATTAATAAAGACAAATTGATGGTTCTGGAAAGCATGCTGTTAAATATGTATCCAAAACAGATGCATTTTTCCTGGCATTTGATGTGATTCTTGCACAAAGAGAAGTACCTATAATGTGCTATTCTCCACAAAACTGAAAGCAAGGGGAAAAATTTTCAGTCCACATTATCTATCTTTTAGTCTTAGCTTTAGAGCCATTTAAGAAAAAAAGATTTTAAAACAAGTCAAAATCATTTTGTTATCTAGTTTAAAAAGACTGTATGCTCAACCACTGTATATATATTCTATTTAATGTGGATGTGTTTTTAAAATGCCTAGGAGGATAGTGCTCATTTCATATGCTTCTCCAAGAGAGACATAACACCCAAGCAACTGAAGTACATAATTTAACAAAACATTTTAGCTTGCAGTGAAATCAGTTCCCTTGGAGGGAATGGACTGAATCATTAAACTCAATTTTAACCCCACTTCCTGAGAAATTCTTACATCTTATTCAAAAGTTTTCTTTTTTTTTTTTTTTTTTTTTGGTCTAAAAATGTGCTGAATTTAAAAAAAAAAAGCTTTCATGGGATTTAGTTTGGGGATAAAAAATCATAAATATTTTTATTTATCCCTTTAAAAATAAAGAGTCACAGAGACAGCAAGAGAAAGGTTCGTGGGTATTATCAATTACAAATCTACAAATTCTAATACAGAGTCTAATTAACAAAAATAAAAGACAAAAATATTACTTTTCTTGTTCACCCTTCAACTACATTCTGAACCTGTAGTTATGACATTGATCTTGTGTTAACCAGTGTCTCAGTGAAAAGGAACAGTGCTTGGCTGTATAACAGTACCTGTGAAAGCCTCACTGCTTGAGTGCAAATTACTAAATATCTTTGCCATCGTTTACTCTTTCTCTCATAGCACCAAATGATTACTGAAAAGGCATAAGCAATCCTTTCTATTTATTTGAAATATCCACTAGATTCAGATGAGTAATTTTCAGCTGTGTATAATGCTCCCAAAGTAACCTCTTCATTTCCATTGTTTTAGTGTGAAATCATTTCCTCGGGAGATAATTAGAGTTGCTCCATTTATTACATTAAATGATTAGCATGCACTTGAAATGATTCAGTATATTTTCCTTTATTGCTGATGACTCTTAAATATGGGCCTACATTTTTAATGGATAAATTAAGATTATCTTGACATTTTGTGGCTGCCTCAGCAGCAAAACAAGACAGACTTTCTTTTCCAAATACACACACAGGTGTGTGTTGAACAACACACATTAGCTGAAGGGCTTCTATTCACCTGATTATCCCACCAGCCCCAGCTTATAGACCAGTAAGTTTGCAGGTAAAATGGGGATTTAAATGTACCAAAATTGCTACTGCTTCTGTTGCATGTGCAGTTAGTAATAATTCTTAAGTGTCATGGGACCCGAATCCCAGCATCTCAGCTAAAGCGTCTGCTTCCTCTGAACAACCAACATCTTCTTCCAAATGCATATAAAATTATTTCTTACAGTGGCAGACTTGCACTTTTATCATATTATATTAATTAATCTAAATGAATAAAAGAGTTTTTCTGCATGCTAACTCGTGAACTATCATCCTCTCATTTATGAGAATAAATTACCCTAGAATCAGTGAAAATATATCCCAATTAATACTCCTTATTAAAACTGAGTAAGGTTTAATGTCAAGCTATAGCAACAGCTCTAAGACTTTCTTTTAAGAATGGAAGTCTGTAATAATAAGCAGATGGGCTGCAGGCCTGAGCTGGGACCAGGTATTTGTGTAACTAACACTGTGACAAGGACTCCTGCAGCAGTTGCCAACACTGACCTGGATGTGGTGGATATGAACATTGACAGAGGTCAGCAGAATTAAAAGGGCTCCATTTTCCCAAGATTGTGCCATGTCATTCCCAAAAGAAAGCCAAGGAGATATTTAACTGGATTTGAAAGCTTGGTTCATTGGAGTTGAATAACCTACCACACTCGAGCTACATTAGTGGATGTGAAACTGATGTCATTATTAAAGGACATTCTCTTGTGATGGGATACATTCACCTATCCCTCATTTCTCAAATTTCACCATAGCCCAAAGACTCTTCAGACATCCAGTCAATTTAAATTCAAGCATATTTTGTATTTAATACGTTATAAATGTAACAGGAGTTTTTAATGGTAAGGATTCTCTTGGCAAGACTTTATTAGTTTTTACATTTTCAAGAGAATAAATTCAGGCTATGTGTGGCCAGACAAGGTATCTCATGTTTTATCTGAAAATCCACTTTGCTGTTTCAGTGAGTAAATTCACTTTTAAAAAAAATATACAAACTGTGAGTGTACAGAATATGAAAGAGAACACATAATCGGAAAAATGTAAAAACCCAGTATTATAAATGCTTTTGTAAGTGTGTAATGCAGTGTAAAAAAACCACTTTCATAAAACTGTATCTTAGAT
Organism: Dicaeum eximium; assembly: GCA_013396995.1. Classification (NCBI taxonomy): domain Eukaryota; kingdom Metazoa; phylum Chordata; class Aves; order Passeriformes; family Dicaeidae; genus Dicaeum; species Dicaeum eximium. The sequence continues at coordinate 6,403,770 of VWZP01010904.1, read as the reverse complement.
TAGAAAAGAATATTCTAAATTAAATGATCAGTACTACAAAGAGAAAATGTATATTTTTTGCCTTGTTCACTAATTAAGCACACACAAATAATCTTTCTATTTTCCATCCATCCACTGCAGACATTTCAGTCTTACAGAACACTCTAAGAAATATTTCTTCATGAATTCATAAACATCGCTCATGTTGCATGAACAAGAACCAGATGTATTTGGGATAGGAGATCTCACCAAATCCAATAAACTGTGTCCTTACAAGCAATGTTACTGTTATTTCATGTAGTACTGCTGCATGGAAACAGCAATGCCATGCATGGCTCCCTATGCCTGGAAACGAGCACTTTTCCTCTATTTCTTGGTTGATCCCCATTTGAGTCAGATTCTCACCTGTGTCTAAGCAGCAAATCTGACCACAGTGTGGTCATACATAACAGACTTCCTAAATTTAGCTATAAAAGTCCAAGAGAATACTTAATTTGGTTGTTCCTTGGAATATGGTGAGAGGAGTGGGGATGCCTGCTGGAATTAAGCCCAAACAGTGAACAGCTGTATGCTCCTAATGAAAATTGAGCAAATCCAGCCCTGTTCAGCCAAATACTTACAGCACATGTGTTCCACCAGTAAACAGCTCCAGACATAAACAGGAGGTTTGCTAAACTGGTACTCAGAAACTGTTTTGGCTCTTACTAAGGTCATAAATGTGACTCTTCTATCTCTGATACTGGACTGTCATAACTAGAGGTGAAGGTCTGGTCACCTCATTAGCAGCAAGGAATCCTATTTCCCAGGCCTAGCATTAGTATACAATGTAGGCACATTTATCCTTTAAAACTTCAGCAGTATAAAAGCACACCATTACATAATAGCACTACTATAGGCATATTATACAGAAAGTGCCATAATGTTGTTTGTATATGACAGGCATTTTTAGTGTAAGAATGCTGAAATTCTACACTGATGTCATTAAAGCATAAATGACACACTACCAAAAGATGGAGATACTAATGTATGGTGGTTAAAACTACACTTCTTTGTAGGTTTTAGAGTATTTTTAATAGCTTCAAAGCATGTTTTTAATAGACGAAGTTATAACAATACCAACAGTAGTGGCATGAAAGGTTACAGTGGATGAACACCATCTGTCTCAAACATTTATTCCATTTAAGTAAAAATACTTGATAGAGAGTATTTCTATTATTCACAAGAAATCATAGAATATAATGGTTCCTAGCACTCCTTTTGTAATAGCTTATTTAAATACTTGGGGCTGCAATTCTGATTCCCACTTTGTTCAGACTTCACAGAAATACTTCTTACAATTGATCACATTTTTATTCTTTATTGTATTCTAAATAGCCTCTGATTTTTCAGAACCCAAGACTAAAAATTAGGTTTGCAGAAGTGAAAAGTACAGTCTTGAAAAAAAACCCTATACACTTTTCTTAACTGAGGAACAGCAACTACAAAATTGAACAAAAAAAACTATACTATGAATAATTTTGTTTGCAGAAATGCTTTAAGGAACTATTCCTGAAGTCTAAATGGAGCTTGATGGGCCTTTTCTAAACCCTTAAAATCTGAAATGACCTGAAGGTAAAAAGACCACTTGACTTTGGATTTCATTTCTTTGTAATATTTTCTTCAGTGCTTCCAGCTCAGGCTACAGTAGTTTACACAAAATTAAGAAACCCAGTCTGATAAGAAGTTATTAAAATTCTATTTATCATTTTAAGTTTATTTATTGTTAAAAGAAAAAAAAGTATTTAAATGAGGAAGCAGGAATAGAATTTTATTTTTGATGAGGTTTGATATCCATATTGATATGGATAGATGCCATGCTTCCAACCTTTCTAAAATTATTTAAGAACTTTAAATGTATTTATTATGAGCCCAGGGTAATCTCTCAGTTGATATAAAACAGTACAAAGTCATCAGAGTTCTTAACTTACGTCCAATGAAGATAAAGACCTTTTATTCAGATTTTTTTCAGAACAAATCATAGAATACCAGCTCAGAAGGGGATGTCAGAAGGGTCACCTGGCCCAGCCTTTCTTGGCAAAAGCACTGTCCAGACAATAAAATGCTGATAGTTATTGTAATTTCAGAAGAACTGGATTTCTACCTGAAGAGCAAATGAAAATGAAAATTTATAAATGAAGAAGCAAAGGTATATTTGCATTAAATCCCTGTCAATTTACATTCAGACAGTAAGACTGGAAGATGTGATGTGACTTAGGTTGGTTTTGCTACCTCAACCACATTTTCCCTGATAAAATGCCATACCGAGGTAGGATTATGATTATTGTTGTTTTAAATTTTAATTTTTAATATTTTAAGTTAGAATTAATTAAGAAAAAACCTAAAAGAACTAGTATAAACTGTATTTTGCTATGATATCAGATATTAATAGGTTCAGTACTGAAATAAACCACAGTATTATATAAATTCATAGGTTACTATTTTGCCTTTTTTAATAACACTTGATGGCCTGGAGAAGACTCAGGGGTGACCTTATCTCTCTCTACAACTTCCTGAAAAGTGGCTGCAGTCAGGTGGGGGTTGGTCCCTTTCTCCAGGCAGCAGCTGGCAGAACAAGAGGACACAGTCTTGAGCTGTGCCAAGGGAAATACAGGCTGGACATTAGGAAGAAGTTGTATGGAAAGAATGATAAAGTACTGGAATGGTCTGCCCCGGGAGGTGGTGGATGGAGTCACCATCCCTGGATGTGTTTAAAAATAGACTGGATGTGGCACTTAGTGCCATGGTTTAGTTGAGGTGTTAGGGCTGGGTTGGACTCGATGATCTTGAAGGTCTCTTCCAACCTTGTGGTTCTGTGATTCTGTGATTTACCTTTATGAGGACCTTTGGATCATTATGAGGTGCAAATAAGTGAATACACAATTTTTAAAATATGTATTAGCTAAATGATAAAGAGATGCAGCTCTTTTGTGGGCATATAAGCTCTCTAATGTCAAAAACATGCCACATCTCCTAACTTTCAGCTCATTCTAAAATGGTTTAACATGATAAACTTCATATGGCAGAAGTATTATCAGACTACATCATGGGACTCTTAGAGCAGTCAGCAGCGCTCTTTTTAATATTGTTCCCATTTGCATTTTAAATAACCAAATGGTTTTCAGGCATTTAATAGAAAAACATTTTTTTTAAAATGAATACCAAGAGACATTTGTAAATAGCAGCACAAATTGCTCCTGGGCTATAAACCTGAGTGCCAAGTTTCTCTCCAGTATGAATATAGACAAGTGTTAGAAGTCTGAAAAATGGATTCCTTAATGGATATACTGGCAGACCTGTAAGTGTAATAGAGCTAGAATGTTCCTCTTTAATAAAGATATCATATTTCATCTCCTAGATTACACATAGGTTTTCTATTCTAAATAAAAAGATTAGAACAAGAAATTTTTTCCCTGCATATCATATTTAAAAATGTACAAGGGAATGTCATCCAACAATTTGTAAGCATTGAAATTATTTCCTTGAAAACAATAAAAAGTAATCCCTAAAGATATGGTAAATATACAGTTCTTTTATTGAACAAACAAAAATAGATTATGCATTGCTTTTTCAGAATCAAATACATCTGCTTTGACTGAGGCAAGCAGACACATCTGGGGGCTTGAGTCTTACCACAATCTCCGTGACTCTATATTGTCAGTGCATCAGTAACCTGTATTTAACCAGATTATTTACAGTCAGAACCTTATAAGATCACACCCATTGCTGCTGGTGTGAGGGAGGGAAGGAGACCTCTGAAATTGAATACAAATGTGATATTTATTGTTACATTTATTGGGCTATAACCATATATCAAATGTGCTAAATTCACAGAGATAAAATAATACAATCACATCAAGACTGAAAATTTAATACTAGACAGGGACCTACAAGTTCCCTTCCATCATGGCTTGCTTTGTAGCTCATCTGAACAAACACTCTGCCCTGGAATTTACTGGACAATTCTTGTCTGCTGCTTATTAAATGCAGGGGCTATTTCCTTCTGAAATTTATGCTAACTGCAAGTAAATCTATTTGTACACCTAATTTGTAAAACAAAACATTTGTTTGCTTGCTTTTTCCAGAAAGGAAAAAATTAATAATCTCCACAGATATATCAGTGTAATGGTAGGGGGGCAGCAGATCTAAACATTGTTATTAATATGAAAATACATATTGGCCTTTGAAGAATTTTTACAGTGTTTAGATTTCACCTAAAATATTATGCCCAGCTGCTATGCCAAAAATGCAGCTAGAATATAATGCATATTGGCAGTGTCAGACTTGAGAACCTGACACTGGTGTGGCCAGAGTGCTTAGGCTTTTCTTTTCACGAGTGCTACTTTCGGCTTTAGAGAAAGGGTTCAAGAAGTCACTGCATCCTTAGATCCATTATAGTAGAAAAGCAGACAATATGTTTGGGAAGTGGAGCATGAGTTCTCTAGATTACACCATACTTACTTTTGGTTAACCAAATAACACCAAGCTCCAACTAGAGAAGCAGCCTTCAGCTGGTGCCTTGCTTTCGTAGACTGAAAATAATGATCCACTTCAGCGTATATGTTTTCTAATATACTTTAACTACTCATTCTGTATATACCCATATAACATGATTATGTTTCTGTCAAGACCTAAGTGGTGTGGATCAACAGCTATAGTAACCTGCTAGAAGAAAACTAACAAAATTCACCCCATATCACTCAAAGATGCCAGTGGGTTGAAACAGGCCCTTGTTACTGACAAGTGTAGCAGGCATATTCCACACACCACTAAAAATAGCAAATAAAAATAAAGGTGGATAGGAAAAAAAAGACTTAGCTTGTTTTCAAATGTCTTTCTTATTTTCCCTAAGGAAGGTCTTAAAAACATAAAGTTGGATGCAATAGAAATATTCATTAATAAATATATTGGAGTGACTCTCAAATGCTCGGGGGAAGGTCTGGGTCTTCAGTCTTTTGAACTGATGTTAATTTGAATGGCTTCTTTCTGTGGCAGAGGAATTACACCAGCTTTACACTCACGTAACAGGCAGCAGAATTTAACACTTGATACACAGGATGGAACTTTATCCTGAATGGGAAAATAAGGCTGTTGTTCTTTTCAGTAGCATAACTCAAATTTATTTGTAGCAACCTGCGTTTTTTTCTTTTTTGATTGTGGCAGTAGCTGAGTTTTGATCTTTTTGAGTAAATTAACAACTTCTATGGGACAGAAAGAGAAGCAGCAGCAGCACAGAACCAGATAATTCCTCTTAGACAAGAGAAATTGTGGTTACTTTTTCTGACAGCTGTGATTGTAGAATTTGCAAAATGATTTTGATATAGGTTTTAAGGATTTTTGTCCCAATTATCTTTCTTTATACAGAATACTTTCATAATACTTAAAAGTGCTATCCTTTATTACAACTCTTATTACAGCAAAATCGATGGAAGCCTGAGTAGTGGGTGTATTGTTATGACACTTAAACTATTTGTAAATATTGCTCAAAGCTTTCTTAGCATATTTTAGCAAGGCAACATTACAGCAAAGTGTAATTTATTGCACGTGATAAAGGCTGTATGCTTCAAAGACAATCACATTGGAAAACAGACTCATGAGAAAGAAGCCACAAGTGTGTCTCACTTTCCAGCAAAAGCATTTGTTTCAGTCTTTGGGTTTGGGGGATTACTCTGCCATCACAAAACCCACGGAGGTGGGCAGAAGGCCATTTCACTTTGCTTTAAGGGCCCAGTAATAAACAGCCAGTACCTTGGCTGGAGAGGTTTCTCTTGGTTCTGTAGCTTCTACTAATCCTTCTTATGCTTTATACTGAAGAAATCTCTGATTGCGAGATTGGAGCCATGACACCAGCATGCTTTCATTACCTTCTCATTCCAGATATGAAAAGAATGCACTGGTTTACAGTGATATTAAATTCAGTGAGGGCTTTGTTTAGACTCACTTAAAATTCTTCAAAGAGACTCTCTAAGAGGCGCATTAAAATCATAAGGAAAAGCTCAATGAGCAGCCTTCCAGTCTGTATCAGCCAGCCTGTAAAAAAGAATGTAAACACCTCCCTGCACTTTCTGAAAAATAAAATGTTCTAGCTGCCAGCCTGTATGATAGGGATTAATAACAACAAAAATATTTATATTGCCCCTGCTCTTTTTTATAATCACCTCCAGTGTATAGTTTATGGAAGATGTTTTATACATTTTAAGTTTAACAGTGTGATCTTAGAGTAATCTGTACTTAATAGCAAACAGGGAGTTTGACCACTATCTATCTGGCTGCTCAGTAGAGCCTTAACTGCTACAGCAAGTAATCCCCAGATACGGATCATGCATCACATATAATGAAGCTTTTTATATTCTTATTATAGTAATAAAGGGTGATTTCTTGACATTTATTGCCAGAGAGGTTGGCCCCACCACAGGTAAATGTTACAGGTTTCCATTGACATCATGCTGGTGAGGAAAATACATGGTCACCTTAGTTCTCAAACCCCATATGTTCTGAAAAAATTCCAAAATTTGATCCAATCTGGATTGCCTTACTTGGCCATTACTTATACTAAGAATGAATCAAAACCTCTAAGTGACTATTAATATATAACTACCCATCACCTTTGAAGTCCATTCAAGTGTATTTTTTGCCATTTCTGGGTTTCAACTTAGGTACATTTAAATAAATTTTTTATTATGGTTTATACTATAATTTTAGGGGGGAGATAATTTTTTGGGCTATTTATCTCAAGTAAAATGTGTGACTGGAATTACAGAGATTTCCACCAAACATGAATTGGAAGATTTGACCCACTGTTAATAGGCTTGATAGTCTTCTTTCCTACTTGTGTAAATCTATGCCTTATTTTATTTTTTTTTTTTACCAAAAACTTGGGCTAAAAGGAAATAGAATATATTAGAAATAGTACTGTGACTTTGTAGAAATGTTTAGATTAGTGGTTCTTGGGGGGACAGGAAATAAAAGCATCTGAAATCAGTGTAGAGGTGCAAGAAGGTGAGAATTTAGTTTAGCCCATTATGATGTTAAAATAAGACCATTCCTTTTTCTCCCTGGAGTCAATGAAGTTGTAATCTTTCATCATTGTATCATTTTAAAATCACAGAACAGTTTCCATTTCTTTCTACCTTAAAAAATTGATCCTGGATCCTTATAATTATATGGACACATTGCACAAGGTATTACAATCCCTTTTCCAAATAAAAGCCTCCACTTTGACAGTGCTCTGTGTTCTGACAGGCACCTCACTACACACAAAATCAAACGTGTGTGCAGAATCTTGCCTGTGCCTTGTACAGCATGTGTGTTAAAGTAGGTGACAGTAGGAAGAGGATAAGTGAAGCAGCTACTCCACACAGGACCCCTATGAATATTCATTTTGGAGCAGTCAGTCCTGTTAGGCTGCTACATTTTAAAGTAGTTATCAATAAACTTACTATAAATAAATAAACTACATATTTTTATTCCCGTTGAATATTCTAGTTGATTCAAGCAAATTAGTTACAGTGTGTGAAAACTCCCACCAGGAAAAGATGTTTAACTGGGTTTTTTTATTACAGTTTACTATATCTAGAAATATTTCTCACACTGATGATTTACCAGAACTTCAATTTACCTCTGAATTTTATACATGCAAACTAAAAGGGACAGCAGGGTTCTACTTTTAGAATTTTAGCACCATTAAATACCAACTAAAATTACCACACTTGCAGAAAAGGATAATAAAAACATAGCAAACTCCTACTCTTGAATTCTGCTATACACTCAACAAAGTAAATAAATACACTTTAAAACATGGAAGCATTTCCAATTAAAGATAATATTTACATTAGGATTGTAATCACATTTTCTCTCCAGTGAAATAAGGCAACCTGAAGAGAGATCAGATGTATTATAAACATCCTTAAAAAATCCACCTACCTCAGGAAGACACAGATTACAACAAAATAATTAATATATTTTACAGACAATAGTATTTGTGGTTCTGAATGTGAAAGCTGTAAGCTGAAGAATGAGAAACTCTGAAGATTTAATTTTAAGAATTTTAGGGTTTTTATGAGTTTAAGTTTTATTTTTAAAATGCACAAAAGAACATTATTAATATGGGATACGTATTTTTATAAAGTACAAACAAAAACTGTGTGCTGTCTTAATTTTCAGCTTAAATTTACAGACATGCTACATGGCAACAGTGTTAAAGCAAAAAAGGAGGGATACATTTTCCTATTGAATAAAAAGCCATGGAAGTTGCATGGGGTAGAGTCTCTAGGAAATCCACTCTTTCTTTGAAAAAATGTCATTGGTGAGATAGGAGATTGGCACCACAATGAGCAAAATATAGTGAGGGCTGATACGGACTGTCAGCTAGAATTTGGGTTAAGACACTGACTTTTGTCTGCATGATGCCTACCTTCCAAAGAAGATGGAAGATGCAAAACTGAAAGTTTCCTCTCTCTGGTTAATGTGGTCTATACAAGTGAATAATGTATAAGAAGATGTTCCCTTGATAATGTCACAATTATTCATTGTACAGCTATAAACTCAAATATTCACATTAGCAGCTAGGTATTATTTTTCTTCTCTGAAATTAAGTGAGTGGCATCAGTGGTCATAAATGAGAGCATTCATCAAAGGCGTAGGCCATGGCAGAGGATTAAGTGAATGCTGATGAAGTGTCCAGATTCCCATAACTTGGAATGGGCTGCATTCAGCATTCCTTTATTATCCATCTGCCACATAACAAAAAGTCTCATATATTTAATGCAGGTTTGCCCTCGGCCACGTAATAGGATTAGGAATAATTTCTACAAATTTACAAAAACAAATCACATGGGAAGGCTTAGAATTTGCTAATAATTTCTCCATAGCTGGGAGATCAAAGGGATGTAAGAGTCCAGAGCCAGGCGGTAGTTTGACCCTGGCCAAGCTTTTTTAATGAAAGGGTTAATCTTCTCAGAGGTGACCATAGAGGAGCAAATAGTGTGACCAAAGGCAGATTCAGGCCTCCGAAAATAGGAAGAAAATCGTCTGCAAAGTATGACAGGAAGAAAACATGTACAGAACAACAGTACATTTTCTGTCTGAAAAAATAAAATAAAACAGCAAACCACAACGAATTGTTTTTAAGCAAAGTGTGACTGGCAGGAGAGGGGGGTTTTTATGTGGAAGGAGGAGCCATGTGAAGGAGAAGCAGCTTGCATGGTGGACCAGAAATATTACTCTTTCTTGCTGAATAACAGAGAATAGGCTGAATGCCTTCAGTCTAAAAACACTTTCTATTGTCTTCAGGTGAAAACCATCTTTTCCAAATGTGTGCCAAAGCTTTGGTCAGTTGGTTGTATTTGCCATATGCTCGTCCTGTTGCTTTTTTTTTCAGAGAAAATGCAGTGTAAACACACACTACCTCATAGGCAAGTTTCTGGGAGGACCTGAGCAAGTTGTCTAGTGAACTTTTTTCAAAAATGTTCTTGATGCAACACTTGTTTAAAAACATTGGCTTTTTGGAAAGCAATTCCATCTCTCAAATCAAATCAAATAGCCATATAAGAAATGACAGGGGAATTTAAAAAAAAATCAAAAAACAGGGAAATGAAATGCAGGTATTGGGAGGGTGTGTGTGTCTGTGTCTGTATTTTTGAGTTTTTTTATCCCTTAGCAATCACTAAGCCTGTCTACAAATTTTTACGCTGCTGGATTTCCTTTCCCACTCAATAATCTGCAAAGAAAGAATGCTAACATCAGCTGTAGGTAGCAGGTATTTTAATGTTTGCATCCTAAGTGGTTTAAATGAATTTTGGAAAGTATAGCACAATGGTGCTATAGCTTTTTCAATTAATAGAAATCATGTGATCATTCTTATTCCTGGTTCCTGACCTGTAGTAACAAGTTTGAATACAATGCTTATTCTCTGTGGTTTTCTTTACCTACTGGGCTACCCATGAAATAGCAGATCAGAAAGTCTGATTGCAAGTAAATTAGTGAATAATTTATTACAGCTGCACAAAAGCCCAAGCAGGCATCTGAACCTTGTGTTTCTCTTCTTGGAAGAGAATTTTAGGCCAAAAATTTACTTCAGCCTTAAGATTAACTTCATATGAACTTGTACATCCCACCACATTCTTGCATTAAATAAGAAAGAAGGAGCAATGGTGACAGGGAAATAATGAGAAGATAATTCCCAGGAAAGTATAAAACATATCCAGGCATTTATGTTTGAACGTGGGGACTGCTATGCACTTAGTGTACAAAAAGGCCCCTGAAAACTGAAGAAAAGGGTCTGATTAATATCCCTGGGGAGAAAACTTCCTTTTACTTTACACAGATAGACTCCTATCAAGGTGGCTAGAAAAAGAGGATGGACTTTCACATATTATTAGGCAGTTCAGCTCTTTCCAGTCTGTGACACAAGGAGATTTCCAAGAAGGATGCCAATGAGTATCTAAAATTGGTGTGAGTTCTGTGAAAAAGGAACATTTCTTTGGCAGTGTAAACTGGACAGAGGTCACCAGATTTATTTCACTCAGCTTTCTAGGAAGTCAGCAGTTAATAATAATTTGACATTGCTACCACTATGGACTGAAATTAAACGTGCTGTAGGTATAAGAGACTGTAACTTCTTTTCTCTAGTTACCTGCACATTGTCTGTTTATTTTATATAGATCATGGTTCATTCCATCTCTCCCACTTTAGGTAATTCCATTTAAGATGTTGAAATCCAGACTAATTTTTTCTCTTGCATGCACAGCAGTGCAACTCAGCCTTCTGATAAAAAATTGGTTTTTGATACTTCCACAGTGTGCTGAAGTATAAGTATCTTGTAAATAGCTTTCAGGCAGGGCTTGAGGTTAATGTTTTGTCCCCCACAGTCTCAAGTTGTGATGATTGTAACAAAAAAACCACCGACTACTGTCATCCATCACGGATAAGAAACAGAAAATTCTCAACAATTCCTGTTTCTTAGTGACAACTAAGACTCATATGTAGATTCATGTGTGTATCAGAGAAGCAAAAGTTTTAACTAATGACAGTTACCTTTAGTGGGTATTTAGATAATCTTTAGACTAAAACCCCCAGCAGTTAAACAAATTTTATTCATCTGGTTTCACAGGCTGTTGGTTGGCTGCTAATATTAATGGTAATGACAGGAGTCCTTATTCTGAAACTGGTGGAAATTATAAGATGGGTACTTTTAATTAACTCTTCTCTTTCAACTATGGTTGCCATCTACCTAAATGAGGTAGCCAGGATAGCTACCTAAATTTGAGCTGTGTGAGAGCACTCAGATTTTATACCAGCAGTGCCCACCTTACAAAGTAGAGATGTTAGGACAGTGCTCTTTACCAATGAGCAGCACAAACGCAAGAATGTCCCTACTGACCTCCACAAGTATGTTACTGATGAATATTCTGGTAATTTGAGCCACAAATTAGTTCTACTATAGTTTCATTTAAAAAAAAAACAGTGTCTCGAAATTGAACAAGATATTCTTTTTTTCAATTTTCACCTTATAGGAGATACAGTCATATGACAGGCCTGGATCTGACACAGTTTTCAGACTCCTATCACTTTTATGACCATTTTAACACAGAACAGCATATTTAATACTGTACAATCTTAACCTGATAAGCTGTTTGAAACATACAATGCAGACATACAATGTGTAGCTCAGACCACACTATTGGGATTCAGCATCTGATTAAGGCCCTTGTGTTTCCTAGACATCAGGAATGTTTAGAGTTCTTGGTTACAGCCTTTTCCCAGCTGCATCTGGAAACCAGTTTTGCTTTTCAGTCTTAAGCAGCTGCTTGTTTAATGGTCACTAAGGTTGACCTTTATGTGTCATGGTGCCATTCAGAGGGATAAAGAATGAGATGCCTTTTTAGGAAATCATACTATGTGTTTACTAGCAGCTTCTTGACCTTAACCAAATGATTTGGGGAGCAGCAGATAACAATCTATTGTGCTTCTAACTGTCCTTCATGCCAGACCTTTGAGCACTATACTGCCCTCAAATGTAAGGTCATATCTCTGTGCTACACCTAAGGGACAATAGAGATTTTAATGGATGTTCAGAAATGCATTGTGTCCCTGTTACAAACCAGGACTACAGCCTTCCCTCTTGTGCAGTGGGACAGAATGAATTTGTTGGCTTCCTTCTTGTGAGTTCATGTACCAAGTGGTAATATTTGCTTCTCTTTTTTTCAATTGACAAATGGCCTTATCTGCGTTTTTTATCTCCTCTAAGGAAGGGAGGAGTCCCAACACTGCATGGAAACTAATGGTTGGTCAGTTGAGAATTCCGTATTTTGATTGTGTGCTGGAAATAAACAGATTGAATAATGCCATCTTCCTCAATACAACTTGGTTGCACAGCTAAATGAATTGGATACAGGAATACCAAGAAATGCTCTTGAGCATCAGTATCCAAAAGCACTTAAGACCAGTCCTTATATATCTTGGTATTTTTTCTCCATGTAGTTCCCTGTGAAGACTACTGAGATATCTATTAAATAACTTCAGAATAAACACCACCATCTGCCACATCACCACAAAGACATTTTTACTTAACTCATGGTCATCACAAATGCATAGGAAATAAATAAGGGCAAAGAAGATCAATCTGGAAAAAAGATGTTTAGAAACATCTTTCAAGAAAAGTCATGTGAGAACTAGCCAAACTTATAAGTGATAAGTAGACAGTTTTAAGACACGTAATTTGCATAATGAGGATGGAAACAAGGAAGAAGATTTAAACATAATTTCATTATCATTTTATTATGAAGTCATTCCCAGAGCCTTGGTACTGTATGAAACAGCAATGGGTTTATAACACAGAAAATCTAGACATTATAGAGAACTGGTGATGAGAGGAACAAGCATTTAATCTTTCCTAATTCATGTCCAGACTCGAGGTCCTCAGAAATCATTAAGATCTCAGCCTATGGACTGCAGGATAACAATTTACATAAAAAAATGTCAGAGCTTAGAGAAAAAAAAATGAATAGTTCTGCTCTTATCAAGGTATTCTCTGAACAGAGAGCTACAGAGGCTTCATACTTCAATCATGAGTGAAAAACACATTTCTAAATTTAGAGAACGAATAACTTCAAACTTAAACCTTGTCTGAGACTTACTGTTCATTTATGGACACTTTAAACCTTAATGAGACTTCTAATACAATCTAATACTACCCACTGGTTTAGGAAATTGTTTACATGTAGAAAGGAAGACACAAAGCTAGTACAAGACTAACAGAACAAGTAACCAGGACTAGCACCTAGCAGTCAACGACATCACCTTCAGGTCAGCTTTGGCAAGGGATCAGGACTCACCTTTTCCCAAAACCAGTATACCAGTGCTCTTTCATACAGTCACTGACTTTGCAATCATGCCAAACAGGACAGAAATTCACATGGCAGTGTATGCAGTTTACTGCTCACACTTCCGTTGTTAGCTTTACCCAGTAAAGTGCTCAAAACATTTTCTCCTGTTAATAATCCATGTCCAGTTTTGAATTCTCAGTTTAATCCTATTAGTCCAATTTAATTTACTCACAATCAGTCTCTTTTTAACAGTTTCCAGACTGAATAGCACTGAATAAAACTGTGAAACAGAAGATTTTCTTTCTTGGAGAAGTTTAACAGCAGAATGATCACTGCCTAATAGCTGTGAATTTTACATTTTGATAAAGTGCAAACCATCCACATCTCACAAACATGATGCAGTGCAACACTACATGAATTGCACAAACTACAGCCCCATACTGTTCTGCTGCATGAGGCTGTGATCTCTGGTCATCAGCGTGAGAAGGCTGAGAGCTGCTGAAAGCGTGTGAGACAGAAAAACACAAGCAGTGCATAAAATGCTGCCTATCCAGTAACTGTAGCTCTCCTCCTGTAAACTTAGATGCCTTAAAGCAGCCAGTGGTCATGCCTTAAGTTAATATGGCTAGCTCCCATGTAAGTCCAGTTCCCATTTTCCTGGTTAATGGAGCAACTGTAATAGATGGATCTGCAGTGTTCTAACTGTTCATGAGTTAGCCAGAGCTATAATAAACTCACCCTTGTGCTGCGTTGGACTGGCTTTGCCTGGTGCTTCCTGTTACTGGAATGTGTGGAAGAGTAATGCAGGCTGGATTTCCATGCTTTAGCATGGTACCAAGGGTTGAAGGGTTCACTAGGTTTATCCGTGTGTGGTATGAGAACAGCCATGCCACTTCCAGTGACAGGCTGTCCCTGGAAGTAATACAGAGTCTTCCATGTAGTATCACACCTGACATCATAAACTCCTGCAAACAAAGTTGCACCTGCAATTCTAACACTGTCTGCAAGATAGGTAATCCCAGTACTGTTAATTAAGAGTTAATAATACTGAAAGCCTGTAAGAGGCTGAATACATTGGATTTTAAAACTGCCAAAATGCCTTAGGAACATAAGCCTCACTGATCATTCAGCTCCCTGTTTTTGTAGCAGTTTTTGACTGGTGTGTGCGGGCGTATCAGATCAAACCCCCACTGTTATGTCAGAAAAGAAAGCACTAACTGACATCAGTGAGACACGAGGAGAGAATATCACAGCAGAGATGAGTGTACTGCTTCTCCTCTGACATCAAACTTTCACTAGCTTCATCCTGACTACTCTGAAATTACTCCAGTTGCACACCAGTATGAGTAATACGATGATCTGAAACCACACGAATGATGCAAATTAGGAGAGGAAAATAACGTGGGGGAAAAAGATCTAATTTGAACACAACACTAAACCCTGCACTTTTATCTCATGAGAGGCTTAAGTAGGGCTGGTCATCCATTTCCTTGATAGCTGATTACTTAGGTCCTCTCACAGCTGACAGCTGCACTGCAGATTTTGCACAGACTCTGAAACCTTTGTGATATTTCAGCCATTCCAGCAAATTCACATTTTCGACAATAAATAATGTACCCCTATAAAGTCACCTGAACACCCTGAGAGAATTATAACCTTTATTATGTACAATTGGGGGTATATTAATCCTTATATTGAAAGATTTTTTTAGTGACCTGTCGGAAAGTTAGATAAATTATCAGAAATAGCCAAGTAAAATTACACTAAATGTCCTTTAGTAGAACCATTGAAATGCCCTCTGCAAAATATAGGATTGTTTAGTAAGAGGAAGAGAATCCAGGGACAGACAGACATGATCATTTTTTGTGGCATAGCTCTGAGGCTGATTACTTGAGTCAAGTGACCAATCTGGGAACTGTGAACCTCTGGACAGTCATTTTTTTGTTATTACTTGTGGCTGTTTTAACCTACTCACCTATTAATCTACCATGTATTTTCACTTGATTTATAGAACTTTCTTTATAAGTAGCATTTGGTAGAATGGCACCTTTAGTCATTCAAAACAAGCCCTTTGCCTAAATCCATCAGAACACATGGGTAATGGCTTCTGAGCAACAGACAAAAAAGAGGAGGAGGGGAGGAAGCTCGTTTAACACAAATATTGCAATATAATTGAAATTATATTAAAAAAATTAAATGACTTTTGTGAACTTGTTTAAAAGGGTCAAAAATGTGTTTGAGCTGTACAAGATTAACCTTTACTCATTTGGGAAAATGCAGACTTCAACAGCATTCCTCTGCAGTGGTTGCACTTGCTAAAAGTTTAAAACAGTAATTTTTTCCCAAGAAAGGTCATCTTGAGCTAAAATGTCAAATAAATTATTTAGATTACTGAATTAGAAAAGTGAGGATCTGACAGGCTGAATTTTTTATGCACATTAGCCACAGTCAGGGTCTCTATATGCTCTTTCTATTAAGTGCAGCCTCTCTTCCCTTATTAAGAATCTCTCCATTTATTCCAGTATATTCTCCTTAAGATGTATCTTTGCATCTAAATAGCTGGTCCAATTTGCTTCTTACTTGTACAAAACGGGAAGCACTTTATTTGACTGTTGCTCAGCATTTTTCCAGTATAAAAGTGATGTAAGAAAGAGATTCTTGCTACTACTTTGTAGGGGAAATTAAGTGTCCAAAAATTAATCTTCAAAGCCTCCATGTAACTGTTGAACCCTAGATTCTAGCCAAAGAAATATTTTAAGGAAGCCAAAGGAATAAGACAAAAGGAACATTTTGAAGGATAGAAAATTAAAGGTTTGAAATGGAAAGGGAGTAAGATAGTATTCACAATTATGTCCCTATCTTGAACAAAGTTATCTTTGCATGTACCTGCTCACACACAGGTTTCCCCCACAGGTTCACATCCATGTTTCACATTTTTCCTAGCATCTGATAATTATTGGAGGAAGCACAAAAAGCTCTGTCCAAACATGGTCCCATATGATTCAGTCAAATGACAATAAAAGTAAAACTTCCAGCTTCATTTTACAAATCCAGTACTTGCTCAGCCCTCTATAAAACAATTCTACATCATTAATAAGCTCCTCTTAATTGGACTTCTGCTGTGATTTTTTTCCTCCACACACTATGTATGCTGTGGATGAGGTTAAGTTCTCATCCCGAGTTGCCAGTCCAAATGCTGGAGGTGCAGAGCCTGAAGTAAGGTAAGATTCTTTCAACTTGCCAGCAAAAATAGCCTCCCTTGGTCCTGTCCGAGTCCAGCACATAAGGTGCCTAGCCTCACTGCTCACTTTGTGCAAATACTCCTGAGCAGTAGGGTCTCACAGCCAGGTTCTGTGTCATGCAGCCCAGGTATGGAACTGTGTGTAAATGCAGAGGCAGCACAGCTGTGTGGAGACCCACAAGGCAATGCTGGGGCCTCAGCTGTGATCCACTCAGGAGTCTCACCTCCTTCCTTTCCTGGGGGTGAGGCATGCCTTGCATCACTGCATAGGGGAGAGCCCTAGCAAAGCAGAGCTGAGCATCCTGGAAAGAGCTGGAAGAGCAACACCCATGTTAATGTCCATCAGAAGTACAGGTAAAACAAGAGTGTCTGTGTGAGGAACTTTGTTGTGTACAATTGCAAGCAGGCAAATGCCTTTAAACAAGATGACAACAGGAAGAGCTGTCCTCATGCACTTATGACTTACATACTTTTTTATTTTTAAACACCTGAGAGTTTTGTGTTTGTTTTGCATATAAAACACCTGGCATGTGCAGGAAAAGCTTCCTACTACCCTAACCTGAGAATGACCTGTTTTAACTTTGTGTCTTGAAATGGCACCAAAAGTACTTAGTCATTTGTGCATCATTGAGAAGAGGGATTTAGTGATAAGACAACCATATACCTTACTCCTTGGTGATTCCTTCTTTGACAGGGTAAATCCCAGAGAAAAAGAGTGTTAATAGAGCATGACGTTTTGAAGAATAGAGCCCTAAATGTTAACATTTCTGTTGTCAAGCCAGGTATTATGCTATGATAAAGAAAAAGAAATATTAAAAGGATTGTGAAAAGCTCTTTGGAATTAAGTTTCTTGCTGCTGCATTACTGTAAAGGCCATTAGTACCTCTCCCACTCAGGGGTCTTTCATCTTTCCTGCTATGAATTCTTCTTTTCTGGACTTGTTCATAATTTGCCTTTGTCAGGTCAACAAAGTAAAAACTGTAATTTGTTATATAGTCTAAAATACTCAAGGTTCCTTTAAAGGTCTACATTTAGGCAGAAACCATTTCTTTTTTTAAAATGTTTGCACACTCTACTCATCTCTGACTACAGCATTTGCAATATGAGGTAAAACACACTAAAGAGAAATGGAAATAATATATTGGATTTCAAATTTAATTTGAAAATTAACAAACAGGAGAAAGATTTTTAAAGAGTTCTTAGAAAGATAGAGCAAGTTGGAAAGCTGAATCTTGAAAATATGAGGTAGGCCAGTAAATCACCTTAAGGGTTTTCACAAGCAGCTTGAAAAGATCTTGACATCATAACTTTTGATCGTCTTTGTTGTGTGAAATTCTCATCATTTGTGCAGTTTAACTTTTCATCTGTTTCCTAAGATAAAATTAAGTAGGACCATGACTACTGACACAATCAGAATAAAGATACTAGGTTTTTTGTTGCCTTTTGCTTCTCCTTCCCAACACATCCCCCTTCATCTATAATGATTATGGATATGCTCTGACCTACAGTGTTTGAGAACATTGCTTCCTCTAGTGATTTATGTGCTTTTTAATGCTAACATTTTTGGACTAAAATGCTTCTGCAAACAGAAGTCATACTGATATAAGCCTCATGATAGAAATGCATTTTCCCTATCTTGCAGCACTATGCAACAAATGGCGAAGCATTTCCCTAATTGTTTACAGGAGGAGCTTTATGTCCAAAAGGTGCCTTGGTTTCATCTGTGTAACAGGGCTGCTCCCAAAGAGACTGCACAGACTGAACTGAGGCCTGATTTATTGACTTACCAAGATGGTCATTTTTGCTCTAAGTAAAAATCTGCCTAAGAGGACTGACTTGATAGATTGCTGTTTTATTTTGCTTCAACAATTTAAATTAAACTAGTAGCAAAGTTCTGTGTGTCAGTCCTCTAAATTCCTTTTCAAATTAACACTGAAAAGAAAATCCATCTATCCATATATATGTAAATATGCAAAGCCAGCTGCCAAACAGTGACATTATCCACAGGTTACTGTAGGCTTGCAATAGAAATGAATGGGAAACTCTTCTAATAGTGCCAGGCTTGTATGATATTTTTGCAATAGGTGACAAAAAGCAGCATCGTTCCATAAAAAAAGGAAGAGCATTTACCAATTGGAGCATGGGCAGATGTCACTGATAGCAGATGGTTTTAAAACTCGCATTTTAAGACAGCAGCTGCCTGTCTGTGTTATCTTTGAAAGGGCTACCCTTGGTTAGAATATTGGATTAAATGCTTTTGTAAGAAGGCAGCCTTAGCAATAAAAAGGGCAAAAAGTACCAGTTATTCTAAAGTCGGATATTCTATTACAGCCCTCCCAAAGCTTTACTAAATAAAATATCAAAACGATAGAAAGACAGTTTGTGTCAAAGTTTGTAAAAAGAGCAGAGACATACTTTCTCTTAATATTTTTAGGTGCTAAGGCCAAATGACTCCACAATGCTGTCTTAATTCAAAGATATTATAGGATACTTTTCAAGAAAAAAAGGGGCATATTAAGGAAGTCCTTACTGAAACCTTTTCCAGTCATATAAAGAAGAGGAAGAATACAAATTCCTTCCTCAAATGCAATAATCCCATCCAACAGTATATGTTGCAGACTAACTAGCAGTGCAGTAGCAGTGGGCTGTGATGGACAAAACCCTGGTCATGAAGCAGGCACACGCCCTTGAGGCGATACCAGTAATGGGGTTTTTGGTAACCACTAACCACTGATGGGGTTTTGTTGGTAAGAATATAGTCGGCAGGCCAAAGAGAAATGGTAATTCCCTTCTGCTTGGAATCCATGAGGCTGAACCTGGAGTGCTGTGTCCTGTTGTGTTCCCTTGAGACTGAGAAATTGGAGAGAGTCCAGCAGAATGCCACCAATACAGGTATGAGACTGGAGTACGTGATGTGTGCACAAACATGTATGGTTTATACAAATATACATAGAAGCTGAGCTATGCATTGAACTTTGTTTGGCTTGCAGTTGAGAGGCTGACTGGCTCCTGTTTGCAGTCTTTTGTACCTTATGGGGAGTTGTGGAGAAAAGGAAGAACTCTTCAGAGCAGAGAGGAATGCATACAAAGATGAATCACAGCATTTGGAAGCAGCAGCAAGATGAATTCAGATTGGATATTATGGGGAATAAATCCTCAGTAAGAGAAGTGAAGCACTTCTGAAACAGGTTGTACAGAGAGGTTCAGCAAATCCCATCCTTGGGGATGTTCAAAACTTGACTTTTAAAACTGCTTTTAATAGTCACAGTATGTAATTGACTTTCCAGATCAGAAGGCAATACCGTGTTTAAATACTTGGATCTTCACTACAGAGGGTGATGATTTTAACCTCTATCTGGGCCTTCTATTTTTTACTTGCCTTCTGTCCTTGTCTAACTTTTTTCCTGATTCATTTTTTTAAGTACTCTAAATTTTTTTCATCAGATCACAAGATGGAATTCCTACATAATTGACTTTGACATTTGTTTATCATGAACTATGGTTAGTAAACTTAATAAATCCTGAAGTCAGACAGGCAGCTTTGGTTATCCAAAGCAAATCTTCCACATAATTCCAGCAAGACCCTGTAGCAAAATATGCAGAAAAAATACTGAGATCAGAGTTTCTGAACCTTCAGAAGTGGAAATAATTGTTTAAACATAAAAGCAATAAATTAAATAAGTGTTTCAGTACTCTCCTAAATAACAATGACATTTAAACGAAAAAAAATCTTACTAAGTTGGCTCTTCTCTTGTAGTTCAGAACTGCAATTTTCTTCATTTAAACAGTTGCACTGTCTTGGATTTTTAAAATAAGTTTTTTGAAATCTTCACTTGGAAAATTAAAATTCTTTAAGCTCGGTAGTGTATGTCAGAATTCTTAATGTTGTACTCCTTATGGTCAGATTATCCATGTACCTGTAGGTCAGCAAGAAAAGTTGATGTCTATTCAGCTTTTGATGTCAATATTTTAGTACCTAAAAATGCATGTCATTTAGCCTAAGGAAAGCATTTGTATGGAGATTTGCTTGTTTTCCTCATAGGCTACTAAAAAATTAAAATACATAAAGCATCTGGCTTTGGTTTCTGGATCTGGCATGATATATCAGTCAACAACTTGCTCTCCAATTTTTATTTTTCAGCAGAGAATGGACCTGATTTTAAGAATACCTCAACCATATTTTTGTAGAATGTTCATATGCAGTGTTGCAGGCATATTTAACATATGATGCAGATAAATGTTCTTCATCTCTGAAAAAAATCCCTATAGTCCTTTCGAATTTTGCTCTGGAGAACACAATTTGGCCTCTGCTTTTGTCTGTTTCTTGGTTACAATTATACTCATAATTAAATCACTACCTAGATAGATGTGCTGTAAGTGCACATATCTCTTACATTTTTCTATTAAATGGTTAGTACATTTCTGAACACAAACACGGGTCCCTAATGTCCAGTTAGCCGTATAAACCTCTTACACAGCTTGGCTGGCATATGACTTGAACAATGGATTTTGAATTCTACATAATTCCTTTTTTTCTAAAGCCTAATTAAAATCAATTTCATGGCATTTCTCTGCTGTTAGGAAAGATTCCTCTGGTAGATGTTTCAATCATTAGCAATATGGTGCTGCTGGATTAAAAACAAATTTCCAAATAACATAGCAATGACAGTTAGTCTATGATAATCCATGCAACTGTTAATGAAGAAAACCTGATCTGCCTCTATACCTGAATATTTGTTCATGCCATCTCAAAATAGGGATGTCAAAAAGCAGCTTTTTTTTTATATTTTAAAGCAATGCTCATTTCTTTTAGTTATGCAAATTTAATAATTTTCTGAATGTCAGAAAGGATTCAGACTTCAAAAAATACGGGGTTTCACAATTAATATAAATATGAAATATTTCAGAATTTAGTTCTAGAGACAAAATATCTCATACACTCAAGCTACATCTAGAGACACTTTACCTTTGTTTGAATGTAGCACCAGTGATTATCTCTTAGGTGTTTTAAGTTCAGCTGACTGAAATTCTACACTTTTTTACACAATGCAAGCCTAGTCTAAGTCTAAGGTCAGCATCAAAACATTTCTGAAAGCTTACAGAATCCAGTGTACAACCATTAGACCAAATGGAGCCAAAATCTGGTCTTCATTGAAGGTCAATGAGCTTTGTCACTAAAATAGCCAAAGTGAGGATCTTGCTTCAGAAATCTGAAAAACAGTGATGTCAATGAAAAGTAAGCAAGAAAGAAGATTTTAATAAGCATTTTGGAGAGAAATGTGATCAGTAGAAAGGAGTGTTTGTAATTGAACAAGAGTCAGAGCAGCACAGATATCACAGCCTAAACTCACTTTCCCTTAGTGCCCTTTTTTTTTTGCAGTAGGGTTGCTTTTTGCCTGCCCTTTGAGAAGGAGCTACCATTACCTTTCATGTGGACTTGTAGTTAGAAACACAGATGAAACAAAATCTTACTATTTCTGAGTTAAACAACTGTAAACGTATTTGGTGCATGCATAGAAGTAAAAGTCCTTGTTCTGACTGATTTGGCACAAGAAATTGTTTATGAGTTCCTTACTCCTCAAATAACTGGATTATTGGTTATTATGAATTGTTGTGTCTTATCCCCATCTAAAGAAGCCTTCTCAACCAAACCATAATTAATTTTGGTGGATTCCCATCAACTCTGCCTTAGTACATCAGTGATTTTCACTAAAAAGAAAAATATTAGTGATTAATAGCTAGCTCTTTTGATAAAAACCAACAAAAATATCTGGTGTTCTTCCCCCAGTATTTTCTTTCTGACCAGTACATGTGTTAGTATCTATATTTATGAATAGCATGCAAAATCCACAGCTTTTCATTAAAAATAAGGATAAAAACCAAAACATTTAGAAAAGTTTAACAAATTGTTTTGGTAGATATAATATATCACTGATGGCATATCTGAGACAAACTTATGGATTTTGCTTCCTTTCTTAAATGGTTACTACCACTTTCTTTTGTGTGATAGGCATGGTCCTTATGGACTAGGATCCATTTCATGGTGTAGCTTTCTAAATGAATTATGGAAGCTGCATCAACTGCATTGCTGAAATGAATTCAGATGGCAATCTCTGCTCTGCCCTCATCCACTGAGCAAGTTACTTCATTACTGATGGCAATCAGTTGATCAATTATTTGCCACTGACCAGCCCAGGTTGTGTCTTGCCAATTATCTTGTCTTTTATGTTTATGTCAACAGCTTCTATGAGGGCCCATTTCATAATGTGTCCTGGGTCTGACTTGAAGCTGACTCCTCTGTTGTTTCTCAGATCTCCTTTTTGGGAGGTGGGTACATAGTGCCCCTTTTCCAATCATTGAGAACTTGACCCGTTCTCCATGACCATTCAAATGTGAAACAGAGGGACTTTGCTGTGCTTTTTGGCCAACTTTCTGAGCACTCTCAGGCCCAGCCCATCAGGTCCCATAAACTTTCATATGTTCAAAAGCTGCAGTTAGCTCTTAACTCTCTTCTTCACTCACTAGTTCACTGTTGGCTTTGTTGTTTCTTCTTGGCACTGACACTTGGGGGCTAATGTTACCCTTGAACATCAAAGCACAGAAAGCATTTAGTATTTCAGCTTTTTCTGTACCATATTTAATTGACCTGTCAGCTTATTCTGACTTGTTCAGCCGTGGACCCACATCTTGTACTTCAGCTTGCTGCTCACGTACTAATGCCTTCTTTCTTTTTCCTGGCATCTTTTGCAAGTTTGAGTTCCAGTTGAAGTTTTGGCTCTCCTACAACTTAAAGCAGTATTTCTATGTTCCTCTCTGGGTGCTTGTCCCAAAGTCACTGCTCAACCTGTCTTTGACCTGTCTATTTCTTATATTTTCAAAAATGTTAATAACGAATAAAATCGACAGTAATGGTGTCAATTCAAAAATTCAAAACAGCAGTAAGTGAGTTATTGTTGTGTCAATTATCTTTTAGTTTCCTTCCTGTGCATTTGCTAAACTGTTTATGAGTTATTTTGACACTGTTATGAAGTTCAAAGGGAATACCTTGTATTGTAGAGGTTTGTTTCAAAGTTCTACCTATAAATTTTTAACATGTGTCCATGGCTAATCAAGCTGCTACTACAAAAGATTGTACATGTACATAATGAATGCTGCAAGGATTGTGTGTGCTTGTGTAGAGAAAGTGAGTATTTCTATGAATAGTACAAGCTATAGACATAGAGAAATGAGAGAATTTTTATATAGGCATCCTTGAACAGACAGCATGAGAAAAAGCAACTAGAGGCATTTGATGTGGGCTGGCGAGGAGCTCAGGGAAGTGTGCTCAGTGAAATGTGCACGTGCACATGCAAAGCATACATTTGTTAGGGACAAAAGTGCGTATGCCTGAAGACATATATAGAGAGGAGTATTTTTATAGCGTGCATCTGTGTGAGGGAATTTGGGCATGGAGTCATAATTCTGTTTATGTGTACATAAAAGGAGAATATATGGATTTATTTATAAGGAAGGGCAGTGGACATAAGCAAGGTGATATCAATGTTCACTCCACATACATATTTACAATGTATGAATGTATAATTTTGATTGGAGGGGTTCATCCGTAATAAGCTTTGTTTGGTGAAATAGTGAGAAAACAAAGTGGAAAAAAAAAGGGAATGAAATAAAGATAATGAACTACACACTAAGATATAAGAAATTCCTTATGTTGCCATGATAAATATTTTCATGCTTGCAGTGTATCACATGGAAAAGTGTCATTATTTTCTCTGTTCATAGAACTAAGTTTAGTTAGTATTTATGTGCCTAGCAGGACAAAAAACCCACACCGGTTATTTTTCCTGTTGTTTACTTAAAATATTTTTAAACAGTAGCGCCACTTTGCCAAACAATTATTTTTGAAAAATCTATCAGTTCCTAAGAAAATTTTCAGGAATGGGAGAGTAGGAATATTTTTCTTTTTGTGTCTTTTCTTGTAAAAATCTTATTCTGTCATGGACCTGTACTATTAAATAGCTTGCAGCACTGATTATTACTTCTGCTTTGAGTGGCATTTCCCACCCTACCAGTCATTATCAAAAGAGACTTTGCTGTTAATTTCCTGGAAGATTCAAATGCTTCTATTTCAAGGTCATCTCGAAGGATAGTTTAAAGAGCTTTTTCTGTAAAATATGTATATTTACAAGAGCACGCATAAATGGTCACCAGGGAAGATAAGCTATCAGAGAGTAAAGAGATGTCTTTCCTTATACAGTTCACACACCAGTGAAGCAGATAAAATTGGTTTTGTACCCAGCCTATGAATACACTGTTAAGAACTCTGTCCTGAAAATTGATCTACTGAGATAAAATTCAATGCATCTCTTTTCATAAATATCTAACAGTGGCATCAAAATTCTACTGCTCTTGCCTGAATAACCATCTACCTGTCTTTCCAGCAGGTAGCAGGAGTGACTTCACTCATTTACTCAAGACACACAGGACCAGGCTGCATCTGTAGGTAATTAAAGCCTTAGTTTTAGTGCACAAAGATGTGAGCCCAAGTTTACAGTTATTAAAGTCAGATGCATGACTGATTATGAAATGTTAAGATTAAACCTGCGTTTATTTTTAATAACAAAGTGATCCAATATTCATTAACTTGTCGTTTTTCAAGTCCTTCCATGCAGCTTTGCAGTCCTGGTCTTGTCTTCCCTCTCACTAGAGCATAAAAAATATTGGCACACTACACCTCCTTAGAAACAACCAGGCTGTAACATTACCAAGGCTCACTTTTGCTCTGTTGGTTCACTCTGTAGTCATGATCCACCTGCAGAAGCTTAAAATCAGTGTTGTATGACATTTTTATAAGGGCATAAGTGTGCATATGGGCTTTAATGGTCTTAAAATATATGGTCAGCTCAATAACACACAAAATCAAATGTGGGCATGAGCAGGCACATAAGGACTACTCACAGCTGGAAAGTGCTCAGAACCTTGTTAACTGTTACACAACTATCAGCAATTTTAAAGTATTGTAAAATTTAAAAATTATTGTAGATTTCTATTATAAAATAGAAATCACATTGCAATCTCCTACAATTTTGCCTTAGAGGTACCCTTCACTCCTCTTTGTATTCTGCTTTAGGTAATACAGAAACTCCTAAGGTAAAAGGCAAATACGTGAGAATTTGGAAAATATACTAGCCAGTATAGCTAAAGCCAGTTGCTGCTTGACCAATAGATAAAAGTCCTTTTTACTTCAACAGAAATGAATTCAGGTCCTTTATTTCAGAAGAAATCATAACTATATGTGATCAATATGACAAAGGCAGTTAAAAATCTCTATTTACATGTAATTTAATATCCTATAAACAGCCAAGGTCCAACGCATTCATTTAGAAGAACCCCTAACTATTTAATTTTTGCTTTATTTTTTACAGTGTGCCATAAGAAGAAAAATAATTTAAAATATAATTTTAATTCTATTTTATTTTTAGCTACTGGACATCTCATGTCAAAACACAAGTTAAATGAAAGTGTCCGAATCTAGCACAAAGGAGATGATGTGCTCTAATGAATAAAAAAAGAAAAAAGAAAAGAATAAAAAAGCACTTCTTTTCTTCTGCTGGTAAAGTTAGCAATTAGGTGAAAAACTCACTGGAAAACTTACTCAAGCTTTTGTGATAATACTGGACAAAACCAGCTTAGCTGTTTCTTTTCTCAAACCAAACAAAAACCAAAGGAACAGACTTATTGGAAGAATAGAGCTTTAAGAACACACCCCTGCAAGGATGCTTGGGAAGGGCTAATTCAGTCCTTTATGCACCTGAGGGAACCTGTGTGGGGAATGAAAATTTGATCCCAAATGTTGATGGTGTACTGGATTTGACATGGGTGGGTATAAACAGAAGCACCTTTTAATGTGTGAAACAGAAGGATGGATGTTTCCTGGGTAGGAATCATTAAAATTCTTTTACTAACATATTGATTAAAATTTCTGCCTCAATGCATCAGAGCTGCAAATAAGGAGTTTTATGAATCAGGCTTAAAAAAATAAGTATTTGTAAAATGTAGTCCATGATCCTGATGAAATTGTATGGTAGTCACAGTGCTTTTTTCAAAGGGTGATTTGTCTATTAATAAAACATGGTAGACACATATTATGATCATCATCTCACACTCACCATGAAACATCTCACTGTCAACTTTCAAAATATGGCTCCTTCATTTGACTGATTTTGAAAGACTATTCCTTTACAACACTGATTTCAGCTTCTAAACTATTTGCATACATTGCTATTCCATATAAAAGAGCCGCTCTCTTTTCAAGAGGCCACTTCAAAAGTACGACAGAACTGTTCTGTTACATAGCACATGCACAGAAATATTTGTGTCCCACTGAAAGCAAAAAAAAAAAAAAAAAATTCTTGAAAGAATAAGTATTTTTCTCCTTGATCAATGTTTCAACAGCATGTCAAAATTGGGAAAAATTGTTGGGAAAAATTTTTAAGTTCTAAGTTTTTTAATCTGAATAATTAGATTAATTTCAATATGTTTGAAAAACACTTGCCTCCTTGTAAGAAATTGTTTCGACATTTCCATTTGGTGCTTTGTTGAACAGAGGTATTCTAAAACAATTTATGGCTGATTCCTCATATGTTGCTGATTCACTTCTTCATAGGAAGGAATTTAAAACTGATGCAAGCAATTGAGCTACAGAACAGGAAGACAGAGGGAGAAGAAACCTTAACTATCTTCTCTCGTTTAGATATCCACTAACTCCTGTAGCTAGATTCACTTAAACTTAAGGCTTGTGGTCTTGTTTAATATCAGCCAGTAATAAAGAGCTCTTCAGTGAAATACAGCTATATTCCTCTATTAAGTGCAGCTCTTGAAGCAGTCATTGTGGAAAGGGAAGTCTAAAGCCTTCAATGTCAAGGCATTTAGAGCACTCTGGCATCAATCAAGGTCTGCGTCCAGTAAGTGCCTGCTTACATTTACATGAAATATTCATACAGCTTTCAGTTTTGTTTTTCTCTCTCCTAATCATCACTTTTAGGAAGAAACTACAATCATCACAGTTAAGGGAGGGTGTTATGGGACGTGTAGTACCTTTCAATGTCAGACTTCCTGCAGATAACTAGCTCTGTAATGAGGCAGCACACTGTACAGACTACCAAAGGTCTTCCTCACAAAGCCTGGCCTTGTTATCCTGCACTATTCATCTTCAAGTACACAACTTAAAGCAAATTAAAGTAATTAATTAGCCATAACAGATGTGCCAAAAAGTGATTTCAAATCTTGAAAAATATTTAACATTGTCTTTAAGTGAACAAGGTTCCCCCCCTAACACATGTCCTCCAAACACAGTGTTCAGGTCGTCCACTATGCTCTTTTAAATGTAGGAGCACACAGAATCCTTTTACACTGAGAGTGATTTATTCTTTTCATATTTTTCTAATGCTTTTCATACGACTATACAGAGCTTTGAAAATGTCAGGCACTATACCCTGTGAATTATTATTATCTATATTTGGCTAGAGACCATCACTAGTCTTTTTTCCCACCTTAAATATCACATCAACAAGTCTGTAGTAGTATATGTAGCATCTCTGATGGTTCAGAACACAGTAAATACATAACTTTTTTTTTTAATAGTATTTGGAGTTAGGAATTTGGGCCAAAAGGAAACACTGGGCATTACCTTCTGAATTAAGTATAAACAACATTTCTCATTGTCCTTTATCTAGCCTTATAGCAAATTCTTTTATTTCACCACTGATGGTTTTCTTTATTATCGGACTATTAATATCAGAAACTTAGGTCTTATAAAAATTACTTACAAATACTGGCTTTAGCTGTTGTGATTTTGCAGCAGAAATAAGAACAGATCATACAAGACTAATAAAAGCAGACAAATATAAAAAGGATATCTAGTGTAGATGATGCTGGAATTACACATGCAAAATTACATTCAATCCTTTAACTTGCAGTGTGTACAATTACATTTAAAAGAACTTTAGGATTTATCACAACATATAGTATTAGATGTATTAAAAATCTAAGATTACCAAGACAAATATGAAAAACAAGTTTTGCATGGTTAGCACATCACACACTAAAATATTCAGTTTTTTCACATCATCTTCCTCTTCTCTTCCTTTAAATGCTCATACAGCAAACCAAATCCATTTGCATTATACTCTCATGTTGAGTCTGCTGGCATCATCAGTTTTGATTTTTCTCAAAAAATCTGGATTCTCTAATAAATTACTATGCCAGAATTGAAGCTGATTGCCTAAAAATTGAATATAAATGGCAAAGTACTGAAACCTAGGAAAACATCCAAAAATGTCAATGTATTTGTTATATTTAAAAAACTTAACATATTTGTTTACTTTTAAAACAGTTAAAAATCAAAGTCATCCTCTTTTATTATATTCCCTAAGCAATAATAAATATAGAAAACCATGATCGCATTGTGCACATGGGAAAAGAAAAAAGCCACTCTGAATATCTGTTCCTCTAAAGATTATAGCATAGGTAATCAAAACCAATTTGAAACAATTTGGGCCGATAATCTTCATTTACCTCAAATAAAGACAGTTATACTTAAAAACAAAGAACACAATTGTACTGTTGTTGAACATAAAAGCACCTACTATACAAACTCACAAGACATTCCTTTTCATTCCTCTGCCTCTCTGCTTGGGAAAACCCGTATTACAAGAAAAAACTAGACCTTGAAATACAGGTGTTCTTTCATTTTTCCTTGATTTGGAATGAAATATACTTCAATTTTTATTCATTTTTAAAAAGGGGGAAAGACAGACCCTACTGACATGAAGCTGTGTAGGCAAGACACATTCACAGCTAATTTATAACAGTGAGTAAAGATTGCACAGTATCTGACTCAGAACAGAAACAGAAAAATCTTCCCTGCGGAAGCCTGGCTGAGTTTTAAGAAGTAATTCATGGTAGACTTATAGAAGATATTGTAAGCAGTTTAAGCAGCCCTGCTTTATAATACACTTTTCTAACTTGCAGTCTTTCTGGACTTGGATCAGATGCTATGGTGTGCAGGGATCCTCCTAGGAGCTGCTGACGGCCCGTGATTACTACCAAATTTAGTGAAATCAAAGATAATCATCACATTCCTAGTTTCAAGCTGCTAATGTATGAAGCATTCTTTTTCTGCCATTTTCTTATCAGCATGGCAACATATTAGTTATGATAGTAATCTAAAATGTGTTCTTGTATGTATGCTATTGCAATAAAATCTTGCCATTAAATGCTGTATTTTGTGCTTTCTAATTCTGCTTTATGTCAATAGTATTTCCAAATGTTCAAGGTCTTGATAGATAAGATAATAAAAATATGTCTATGTTGAACGGTATAAATAGAACATAGACAAATGAAAATTATCCAGAGGCTATTTGGGATTCAAGCATCTTTTAAATAGAATTTAGTATTAAATTGCAGCTTTTTAGTAAACTTTGTAAAAACCCCAAACAAACCTCTGAATTTAATATAAGCTACTTACAACGCCAGGTTATTCATCTCTAGTACTACCCAGCTTGAATAAATCAAATCCTCAGGATGGAAATGCAGTATTTCTCTAAGTCTGACTCACAAAGTGGCATAATCCATTAGTTTTGCATGTAAGCTTGGGTAGACGTTCAAAGTTGAGTTCTGGTTTTTGGTCTGACATTATCTATTGAATTTTTATTTGAACATTTCAAATGACTAATAGATTTCTGCTGCTTTTTGGAGGGTTTTTTGTGTTCTCTGAGGTGATTTGAGAATGGCATGCAATCAGTTTTGGTTTGGTTCATATTTCAAGCTATGTTGAAACCTGCTGAAATTTGAAGAGTTTGAATCAGTTGTAGTCCATCATACCTGTGGGATGTCTTTAATCCCACAAGTTGTGGAAACTTAAGTGCAGTGTTAGCTTTTGATCTCACTGCAATGATTCTGAACATAACTGGCAAAAGCAATGTTAGCCAGACATGAAAGAATTTACTCGTGTTCTGCTTCCTAAAGTGTTCTCAGAGCCCTTAATAACATTGGACTCTGGTTTGTGTACATTTGCAGTGCAATGATTTCCACTGTAGACTTTTGTCAGAGGAACAATGTTAAAACATGGAATCCTTTTGAAAAATTACCTCTAGAGCAAATATGGGTTTTTGAAAATATTATTCATTAGCAATATTCTCTCTCTACTGGCTTTACTCTTAAAACCAGTAAACAGTTATTGAAGAATTTTACTTTACATCCATGGATACCAGATATTTCCTTTCATAACATTGCATTTCTGTACTGTCATTGCTTCTGTGAAAAGTATCCAAGATCTAGCCTTGTCCTTTGTAATATTTACAGATGCCTTGAATGCCCTTTAGATGGTTGACTGTCTGACTTCATCAATGACTGTTTGTCTAGCCAATGCTATAGGTGTCAATGACACATGAGCACATGGTTGCAAAAAAAAAAAAAATCCAGCTTGATAGACCTATGTAGCCCCTGTACTATCAAAAATGGATTACAAAAATTCAAATGTGTTTGTAAATGTCACTTCAGATTAATTTTTTATTTTCCCCCCCTTGCAGTATAATCCAGTGTGATCCACATTACTTATTTTAAAATGATGGATAAGTTACCATCCAAATTATTTGTAAGACATAAATGACCATTGTATGTCTCTTTGAAGTTAGAGGATGTATTCTGTATGACTCAATCATTAAATCATCTTACAAATGTCTAACAAAGCACCTGCATTTAACCATACTTCCTATATTTACATTTTTGGCCTCTTTCTAAGATCAGGCATAAATCCATCAGGCCACTTTAGAACTTCAGAACTTCCTTCTTTTACATATATACTGCTCATTATCCAGAAGTTATTCTGTCCCCTGTGTTAAATTACTTTATGCTGCAGCTTAAACGAACATGTCTTGCTTTCATCTGGCATTTCAAATAGGGCAAAGACTGCTGTACAATTTCCAAACACAACTGTGCTAACAGAGATGAATTACTACAGTTTATATAATTTATATTAGGAATTCATAGACCTAGCAAAAGGGATTAGTACATTTTATTTCAGGGTAGGAGATGATCCTGTCATTAATGGTCGATACTTTCATCATCTTTTAAACCTGAGGAATTTCCTGGGTGACAAGACTGTAAGGACATATCAGGGATTCACAGCTGTGAGCTTTATCTGGCCGTGTACTGCTTTACTTTCAGTATGTGGACTACGTTCCATCAAAACTGGATTAGACTGTCAATCATGTCCTGCAATGTATATTGTATTATGATTTTTTGAAAATGTCACTGAGATCAGAGTAATTTCTTGGCTAATTGCATCTTGTCTCTTCTTAATACTGTGCATTTAATGGTTTCATTACCTTACATGACAATCACAGAGTCTAGTCCAGTATTAAGGGCAGTTTTACTTTTCTTTATAAAAAAAAAAGAAAGAGAAAGAAGAAAATGTAAGAAATCCTCAATCCTTTTAATAACATGGAAAAAATATTTAAGACACCTCTATATTTGATTAAATGAAATAAAAATGTGTTTGTGGTGTGTGTATTGTTCCCTGTGGTCTGAGATATACATACTAGCAGAGATTGTTTCTCTAATCCCAAAAGCACACCTTATGCTTAGCACTGTATTTTCTTCTCTTCTCCTGTTATGGAAATAGATTAAAGAAAATATTAACTTTTAAGAAACTGTCACTCATTACTCATAGAGCTTCCATTTTATGTATGGTTTTCTCAAGGGAAAGACTCCCAAATGCAAAAATATTTATGTTTCAATATTACCCATTTAGGCATGAGAGATTCATTTAGATGAATGTTTTATAGTAAGTTTCCCGATGTTTCATTAAATGATAGTTTGCCAACAGCAAAATGTTCTGTTGATATGTGTCAGAAGTAAAGGAGTTATTGGAGGAACTGTTTACAAAAGTAGTGAAGTCAACAAACTTGTTTTGGTTGAAAATAAGGCTCCTCTCTGAACCCAAACAGTTACAACTGTTAAGGCACTCATATATACCAACAGAATGCTATGACGATAAAAAACAGTGATAGGCCTAATTTAGGAGTTATTCTTTAAGTTGTTATAATGAGTACTGAAAGTAGGAAGAAAACACTGCCTAATCAGAAAGGTTGCATGAAATGCAAAGCATTGTAGGGGAAGGTGGTGATTTAGGACGGGACTGAGAAAACCATGTTTTCAAACATTGTATTACACTACCTCTGCCACGCTGAAATACAAGCTGTTACTCATCACTGTAGTCTATTACATAATTACATGCCTGAAGCTGAACATACACAGTTTCCTGAATGTTTTTGGTTCCTTTAAGCAAGGGAGGGGGTTGTCTCAATTTTTTACATCTAACTTGCCTCTAAAAACCCTCACACTCCACCAGGCAAGGCAAAGTATCCGCACTTCTATCATTCTGCAGTCCTTCTTTTTATACTCTATCAACTAATTGCGAGCTACAGGGGAGAGAATACACAGGGAAGATAGACATCTACTGCCAAGGATTCCTGGTAGGGGTGCTTGTAATGAAGGACACTCCTGCATTTGGATCTGACAGCAGCTGGAAAATCTAGTTCAAATTTGCTGTGGCAGGTAGAAAGGGTGCGAATGCTAAAATATCCAAGGCATTTGTGAATACTCTAACTTGCTAGCCATCTGTGTGGTTTGCATCCAGTTGGTGTGGATTGCTCCTATCACTTGCATAAATGTAAGCTGACATCTTTTTAAACATGCTTTCTATGATCATTTGGTTGAGAATGTCTTTCATTTAAACATTACAACACATTTTATTGATATTCTTGCAAAATAGGAATAACGATTAAACACTGCATAAAATTACAATGCATTTTGCTAGAGAAAACTGATCTTATGAGCGGATGCACATGAGCATCCACGAGTTGCTTAACTCCTGGTAAGTTTCAAAATCAAGAAAAGGTCATTAGTACCTCACAAAGGGACTACTTACACTGTTCTGGAACAGCTGAAAATTCTGGTGAGGTAGCGAGGGGAGAGAGATGGAGAAAGCATGACAAAATCAAGACTTCCTTGAGCTAACAATGGAACATAGTCTTGGCACCTTGTTTTTAATTCCACTTTCTATTACATTAGCATTTGGTCTCCATATATTTCTAAGAACAAATTGAGTTAGTGATGTTATTTAGATAGGCAAGTCATAAAAACATATGTACATCAAGATATTATGTCTAAGGACACTAGCCACGCCTGTCAGAAGGAATGAATTTAACAAGCAATGGATGTGTAAAGAAAACTGGCCTTTCTCCTATGACAGAGGTGGGAGGAGAGGAAGAAAAGGAGAGAGTTCTACATTTCCAACAGCTGATTTATCTGCTAAAATGTATGGAGAGAGAAACAACTGGTTTCTACCAATTAAACAGAATCCCTATGCATGCTTTTTGTTATGTATATCTGAAAAACACTATGCTTTGCTAAAAATCTGTTAGTAGGGAAGCAAGAAGGAAAAATCCTCTCAAGAATATTTTGATATCCCCTTTTCCTTGAAAGCATAGCACATGTGAGAAAACTGCTCCTTATATTATCACCTTTGTCTGCAAGGCACACGTAAAATAACATTCTGTGAATCTGGTTCACAGGATGGGCTGTCTGATGCTCTGTTGGTCACTTTTTCTAACAAAATAGCCACATATAAGACATGCAAAATAAGATTTTTTTGTATTTTTAAAAAGCACAATTTATTTGTAGTGGAATGTATTAATTTTTTTTACCATGTTTTAACTTGTACTGACATAAACTGTGACCTTTCTTGAACATGAGGGGACCACTATTTCCAGGAGATAGGACACTGCTATGCTGGTTGAGCCAGAATATTTTGGAGGTGTCTGTTGTCCCCTTGAATATGATTGAGTCTACTTTCCACTAGATGACCTAAATTAAAGTCTAGTAGTACTATGACCACACTAGCAGAGGTAAATGCATTTGCCATGAAGTAAAATAGACCTTTGAAAATATTTTATGTCTATCAAAACAGTTTTTTAGTTAGAAATCACACTCATCCATAAAAAGAAAAAAAAAATCAATTGCACATTTGAGAAGTAAATAGCTTCTTCTGTCTACTGTGGTAAATTCATCCAAATAAGCAAATACAGTGCAAGAACTGAAGTAAATAAACACATCCCAGAAGATCAATTAAGGTTTTCTGTTAGATAAATGCAGTACAAATTTTAGGAGACCACAGATGGAATCATACAGATGGGCTCATTTCAAAGTTTAGTAATATTGTCAAAAAAAATCCCTTGATGAAAATTTTCTCCAGTGGTCATTCTTGGACAAATGGGGAAAGTCAAATAAGGATCAGCAGAAGACAGGGCACTAAACAATTTTTTCACCTGCAGTTAGTTGAATCATCAAGGAATTTGGGGACTGGTGAGGAGATGTTGAGGATTACAGCAATACCTTCACCTATAATATTTCAAGCAGCCTAACCTGTTTTCCTGATGAGTGAAGGGCTTTATCAATATGTTTAGAGTCTATGGTTAGTTTAATGGTGGTGTGGGATAGGAACACTGCCCCTCCTTCCCCAGAAAGCAGTACATGACCTGACTTAACAGCATGCTTGTTCAATGGACTATCATTTACCTATGGACAGGCTAAACCTTATATTGCCTTTTCTTGTGACACACTAATAATGTGGACAAAAATAGTATATATCTGAAAAAATAATAATGGTCTTGACACTAGGGAAGAAAAGTTGCTATGATCTGTAATTTGAAAGACATTTCAGTGAAGATCCTTAGTAAGCCTCAAAACTGAGGACCTGGACTTTGGGCCAATGAGTCCTCATAAATTTCACATAAGCTTTAATCTACATTGATCTTAGGTCTCTTCACACTCTTGTGGTTGCAAGTACCTGAATAACTTCTGTTTTACCAAAATACAGAAATGTAAGTGGAAGTTCAATAAAATGACTGGAAGCTAGAAAATTCAGTTTGCTTTGAAATTAAACATAGAAAACCCTCTAGGCTTGCTTTTTCTCTAGTGTTCCTCCCAAATTCTATAAAGTTATGGATTTGACATCATAATTGGTCAGAGACTTGCATTAATAATTCCTTTTTTCCTTTATGTCTACTATGATCAGCCAGTTGTTACAATGATATTTGATGATATTCAAGATGGGCTTGAAGAAGATAAGTGGCTTCTTCTACTCCCTAAAAGGATGCCATACTAACTGCATGTTATCAAAGTATTTTCCCTCTACTTTTCAGATCTAGAACAACCACCCATACATTTATTGTTTAAGGACTAGCTGCTTGAAGGGCAGAATTCATTCATCCTTTTTCTGACAGATGCAGACATAGCACTAGAAATCACAGAATATTCTGAGTTGGAAAGGACCTGAAGGATAATTGAGTCCAGCTCATAAGAGAATGGCCAATATGGGGAGCCAGGCCACAACCTTGGCATTGTTAGCACCATGCTCTGCCCAGCTGAGATAATCTTAGCATAAGAGCGATCACTCTCCAAAGGAGACACACTAAACAAAGGCCAGCTGGGTCTCCTCTCCTCCCTGCACGGGAATACACCATTAGAAAAGGTAAAAATTAAGATTTCTTCTCATTTCAGGTTTTGGAAAAAATATTTCACATTATTTGAGTAGGTTATTTGCAATGTATCACCCTAGTGATACATTCAATATATTTCATGTATCACCCTAGTGCGTACATGAGATTTTGAAAGAATTATTTGTAGGAGGTTGATATATTTATCAATAATTAAGATAAAATTAGTGTAATTAATAAGAATTTATCAAAACACTGCTGTCTAGAAAACCCCACATTTTTATTTACTTTTTAAGTATACAGCCTACTCTTTAATTTTTTTATTTTTTTGATCTAAGTACAAAGATTAATGGCTTCTCCCCCCAGGTACCTCTAAGAATTTTCCTCCCTTTAACTGAAGCTGACAGAATGAAGACACACATAGCAATCTCCAGGGTGCTATGGAAGCACATTTCTTTTTTCTTTCTTGGTCATTGGACTGATTTTTCAGATACATACATATTATGTGAGTTTATACAGTGTGTCTCTATACATGAGAGCAGGTTGTGTCATAGAATCATGGAATGGTTTGGGTAGGAAGAGGCCTTAAAGATCATTTAGTTTCCATCTCCCTTCCATTGGCAGGATTGCCATTCACTAAATCAGGTTGCTCAGGGCCTCATTCAACCTGACCTTGAACACTTCCATGGATATGGCATCCACAGCTTCTGGGCAACTTGTTCCACTTCCTCATTCTCCTCAGAGTAAAAACTTTCTTCCAAACATCTAATCCAAACCTGCCCTCCTTCAGCTTAAAACCATTGCCCCTTGTCCTGTGACCATTTGCTTGTATCAAAAATCCCTCTCCCTCCTTTTTGTCAGCCCCCTTAAGGTTGCAATGAGGTGTCCCTGGAGCCTTCTCTTCTCCACTCTGCCCACCCCCAGCTCTCTCAGCTTGTATTTGTAAAAGAAATGCTCCATCCCACTGATAATCTTTGTGGCCTTCCTCTGCACTCACTGCAGTAGGTCCATGCCCTTGTGTTGAGAACCCAAAGCTGGGTGCAGCACTCCACGTGAGGTCTCACAAAGGCAGAGTATAGAGGGAAAATCACCTCCCTCAAACTGGCTTCCACCTGGACTAGAGACATTGACCACAGCTCTCTGCCTTTGTCCATCCAGCCAATTCCTTATGCACTGAGTAGTCCATCTGCCAAATCCATGTCTTTCCAATTTAGAGAGAAAAATGTCATGTGGGATTATATGCAAGACCTTACAGGAGTTTAGTTAAATTACATCTTTCAGTCTTCCCTTGTGATGGTCATTGCTGTCACTCCATCACAGAAGGCCACCAGACTGGTCAGGCACAATTTACCCTTAGTAAAGCTGTGCTGGCTGCCATGGATCATGTCCTTCTTTTATGTGCCTTAGCGTATCTTCTAGGAGGACCTACTCCATAATCCTCCCAGGCAGTGAAATGAGGCTCATTCATGTGCAGTTCCCTAGAGCTCCCCTTCTCTCCATTTTAAAAATGGAAGCAATAATTTCTTCTTTCCAGTCACCAGAAACTTTGCCTTATGATCATGACTTTTCAGGTGTGGTGGGCAGAGGCTTGGCAAAAACATCAGCCACTTCTCTCATGAATCTGGGGTGTGTGTCAGCAGGTCCTATAGATTTCCCATCCTGATGAGAAACCTCCAAGTTACAAAATCCTACAAACATGAAATCATTTAACTCAGCTGTTTATCAGGGGCCCTGAACAGTTTCTTTATTTCTTTATTTTCATGCTAGGTTTACACTGAATACCTCAGAACCTCAGAATCTCATTTACTCAGAACCTCAGTGAGGTTCTGAGGTGATTTTGGTGTTATTGAGAAACAAAGCGTGAACCACAATGAAAAAATCCATTTAACGTAGTTATAGTGATTCCCACAGAAAAAACCTTGAATCAACACAAATTTCCTTACAATTCACACAAAATATTTGCAAAACCAGATGTCCGAGTTCTATGTTGCTGGAAGATGTGAAAAAAATGTGTTTTCTAAAATTAAAATTTGCACCCTAAGTAAGATTCACTATGGCAAATAGAGCCTTCAAACTATAACTTTTATGCTGCAGTATAGCATGAAAAATATCTGGATAGAAATAATAAATTAAAAGAATTATTGCCAAGAAGCAAAAACGGAAAGCACCGTACATTTAAAATCCTGCATAGCCTCTGTTCTTTAACCCTATAAGCAGTTTATTCAGGTCTGGTGTTTTAACACTGAGAATGAAATTAGCAGGAAAAAAGTTACATGTGGCTAACTAGAGTCAGAATTTGGCATGGCTGGATATTTTTATTTAATAATAATTTTGGTTTAGTCAGTTTCAGTTCCACAGTTGGGCAATCCTTCGGGGGATAAAAACCAGGTTTTATAATTTGATGTTATTCCTTTTGGACTCACAATGACTTTAATAAATACAGATTCATGCCTCTCGCCCTGCTTTAATTCACAGGCCAGTCTGGATATTTGCAAACATGTTTATTAGGAGGAAATACTTTATAATATTTTAAAACATCTCCACAGTATTTCACATGCATAATAATTCATGCAAAAATGTGCTAAACATTGGGGGTTATAAACATGATTGCTAATACACAGCACTTACGCAATTATGCATAAATAATGCTAAGTCCTCATAAATCATTACCACGTGAATGTGGTAATTTTGCCAGCAGAACTGCTCATTGGCTGGCCCTAAAGCATTTCCTAAATCTCAGGTGGACTCAAGAGGCAAAATACAGAAATGAAATGTGGTAGAATTCCTCCTCCCCCATTAACATCACACACACACACACACACACACACACACAGTTTTGGGATTTAGATATTAGTGAATTAAGAATGTGGATCACATTTATGTAATTCTGATCTGGATGCAGATACTGCTTAAATTCTGAAATGCTCAGAATGAGATTTTGCTTTGTGCTTGCCTGTAGAAAATCTCTTTATTTGCTATTCCAGTAGTAATATTTAGCCCTTATTTATTCAGTCCAAGATTTGTCTTTTCTTGCTTCTAAGCAGCTGGATTTTGTTTTCCCGATGAAAAACTACCCTGTGCAGATGAGAGCACAGACTTAAAAAATAGAAGAGATTCTCCTTGCAGCAGTGATTCTGTGGCACTGCCCAGTGGCTGTACCATGGTGTCACAATAATTTATCGTATGCAGAATGGGGTGGTATGAATCTGACTTGTTTGAGTGCTTCTGTGGCCTTATTTCACAGACAGAATGTGGGACAGGGCACAGCAGCAGCAAAGGGCCCTGCAAACCCCTGGTTACACAATTTGCCAAACACATTTTTCTGAAGTTCCTGAATGGACATGACAAAAGCAGCAGCAAAATGGGTCTCTGACTACAGCACCTCTCCAATGGGAACTGAGCAAATTCCTTCCTCTTCTTGAAGCATATTGTCTCCCTCAAACCTTTGTTTGTACACTTTCTTATCTAAAATGAGAAAGGGAGCACCAATTCAAGACTCAAGCATTTATCTAAATAGCATGAACCAAAATTTACATTTTAATTAAATATTAATTGTCTTAAAGCAAACAATATTAAAATATAATATTATTATATTATTCTATATCCAGTTGAAGGGTTATTCCATTATTTATTTCATTTGGTGGGGTATTTTTGTGGTTTTGTTTGGTTTTTTTTTTTTTTGAACCTGCTGCTCTGTTGTAGAATATTTATAATGTAATTCTTATGCTGGCCTTCCCAGAAAATACAACAATACAAATTTATTATATACCAAAGTACATTGTAACACTGGGAATTACTATATTGCCTTTACATCAAGTGCATTGCAGTGGTGGCTGTAGGCCTGGGATCAGTTGTGCTTAGGTACAGTATAAACACTGAAGAGGCTGTGACTTGAAAAGTTTATGGTTTAACACCACAGACCACCTCTAAACAATCACTTGTGTCTCCCAAACAGGCATGGCCAGTGCAAGGCCCAGAGGAGCAGTGAGAGCCATAAGATTTACGGCACTACAGGGAAGAGTATCTTTCCATACAGCTGGAAACACACCTCCTTTGTAAATGCACCCACCATCCCACAGTCTGAGGGAGTGTGGCACCATTTTACACATCCTTGCTATTCTTCACGTGGCCTGAAGAACAAATGCCCTGCCACGAGGTATAAATGCCTTTGCATACTGCTCCCGTTCCCACTGCGGGGCTGGAGGGCAGGGAGGGCTTCTTCCCACAAACACTGTCTCTGGGGAAGAGCCATAATAGACCTACAGTCTAGATTTTATGACTCTAACCCCAGGCAGCATTGAATAGCCAGAAATTATACAATCACAGAGTATATTTTATATCTGTAGAAAAGAAGAAAATTTCATTTCACAGCAAAGTGTGGGGGGCCAGTGACTGGTAGGGATCAGTCCTTTGCAGGAAAGCACTGCTACAGCTTTTCCATGAGAGCTGGAAAAGCTGCACTGGACAATTTGAATGCCGTCCTTGTGATTTATTTTCTTTTATTCTTATTCTCACTAGTAATTAAATGTAATAAAAAAAAAATTGGTTTTGTATTGCTAAGACTCAGAAAAGATGCGGGGGAAATACATGAATGT
The DNA here is from genome assembly GCA_013396995.1 of Dicaeum eximium. Lineage (NCBI taxonomy): Eukaryota > Metazoa > Chordata > Aves > Passeriformes > Dicaeidae > Dicaeum > Dicaeum eximium. The sequence continues at coordinate 6,363,035 of VWZP01010904.1, read as the reverse complement.
TTTCTCATCCATGCTAAACACATTCTGCCTTTAAATATAACAAAGAAAAAGAAGAAAAAGAGAGTATTTTTGAAAACACATTTTAGGACCATAAAGGACAACTTTATTCATCATGTGTAGAGAAGACAGTGTTGCTGGCTGATGATTACCTTTATAACAGCTCTGATAAACACTCCATATGTGCTATGGCTGCATCATTCCTCCTTCTGACTGTGTGCCCAGATGAGGAGAGAAAGGAAAGTGCACATTAGGAAATAAATGCCTGTGGGATTAAGTTTTCTGCAACTTTACTCAGGTGAAGTCATTCTGCTGATATCAACAGCACAAACCAGATGAGTAAAGCTCAGCATGTTTACTAGTGTTTGAGAATTACAGCCTTCATTTGTGATTCAAAGCCCAAGCCTGCTGCCACTGAATCAATAAAAGAGTTTTTGCATTAGCTACAGTGGTGTAGGACTTCACCTCTACTTGTGATTTCTGAAGACACTTCACTGACATTAAAATGCACTTTGCTTTGTAGCACAGGCACCCTGAAGAAAAGAGGGACAACAATTGTTCCCTAGGTTTTGGATGTGTTTACAGTTTCACTGTAGGCAAGAGGTGTCTAAATGGTTATCATGCCTAAATGAATTATATTTCTGGGAAAGTTTTACATATAAGATTTATATATTGTCTGAGAGAAACATATAGTAAAAAACAGCATGCAATTTTCATATTTCTAGAGACAATTAAAACTCATTAAAGTGTCCATAGCAAGAGCATGTCTTTTAAAAATCACTCCAAGTCTCTGAAGGTATCATAAAATGTACTTTAATCATGCACACAACATCTACAAATTCTGATTGGCATTTCCTCCTTCCCTGAAAAGAGAGTCTGGCTCAGTTTGCAGCAAATATGACAATGGGCTGTGCAAATGTACATCTGAAACACAGCCCTTTCGGGGTTAAGCATTCAAGCTTATATGAGAGATCATCAGTTTCGGGTCAAAGTGCTGTTCTTAAATGATCAGTGCAGAACAGAAAAAAAAAAGGCATTGAAGTGACCTTGCTGAGGGTCTAAAACTGTGCTAAAGCCTTTTCTGCATGATTAAGTGAGCAGAATCTTAGATTAGCTAAAAGCAGTGCAGAAACATAATGAGTTCACTTATTTTGGAGCATTTAATAACAGTTATAGACAGTTATGTGATCAGGCGGAGTTATGACTTATTCATTCTTTCATTGCTATTAAAATTACTGCATTTGAGGTTTTTAAAGTCATTGAAATAAAAAAGTCTGATTTATGTTAGGAGAATTTAGCTTGCCCTTTGGTCTCTCCGTTTTTAAATGATATAATTAGACTTTTTAAAGACCATTCTAAAAGCATTATTAGCATTTTCTATAGCTGAAAGTAAATGCATGTTTTGTGGGTATTTTAATTTTAAAAAGAAGAAGAATAATACTTGGTACAAACAGCAATAGGTTGTTACAAAAAGAAGTATTACATAAAATTTTCTTAAAGGTTACTCCGTGCATTTATATATATGTGTACATGCTGAGATGCACACACATAAACACATGCCTAAGTGTGAGCACACATACATTTAGTGCATAGATGAACAGGGGTTCCAGATACACAGAAAAATAAACCTATTTGGGAAATGAAGGCAAGTAGAAGAGCAAGTTCCATAGGACATATTAACTCCTGACCTTTAACATATTACCTCACAAATTACAAAGCCATCCATCAGTCTCGAGGGAGAAAAAGTGCTTTGATCAAAACAAAGGGACTTGCAGGTGTTTTGAATTAACAGTGAGCAATAATCATTAAAAAGCACTGGGATGAGTATGGGAGTGTCATGAATGTATGCTCATTTTAACAGAATCAAGTCCTAAGTCTTAGCATACACATTACTTTCAAATTATATTTGCATATTAATTATTAATCTCTACAAGCATGCCCAGTGTTTTCAGTAGCAAGAACACACATTTTATAAATCTGATTTCAAGCTTATTCAAAACATTCATAATACACAGACCTACACTGAATACTTTCACATGAGACTCTGTGTATCTTGCTGCAAAGGCCAAATAGGTGAACCAAAACACTTTCCTTTCACATTTAAATAACAAGCATTTCCTACATTGTTTTGGCTTAGAAAATAAAATTTCCCATAAGATTAAGAAATTCTGTTTTTAGTTGGGCCTCAAGGGAGCATATCTTTGCTTACAAAAATCACACTTGCAACAGCTTCCTTAACTGAAAGCTCTTTTTATGTGTGTGCCTTGTATGTTTATTCAGCAGACAGTCTGGATTGCTCATTTTGCTGCTCAGAATGCAGTGCGCTTTTCTATTAAAACATATTATTAAAACTAAATCAGAAAGAAGCTTATTTAGTAGTCCTTTCATGCACATGACTGATGGGAATACATAAATTATCAGACTAATATCTGATTAAAACTTGATTAACATGCTAATAAATTATGCTAGAAATGTTGGGTTTTTTTAATTTCTCCACTTTTACTTAAACATCCTAATTGACACTTCAATTATTTTGTTCTCTGAATTTTTGCCTTCGTTATGAATAACAGTTGAGATAAATTATTTCTTTGGCTGAACTTGATATGAAAAATGATCAATTATGATTATTAAAGCTCTCTAGTAATCTGTTAATTATTATTAAAAAAGTCACCTAATTTTTGTTTGCTAAGTGGAGACATTATATTTACTGCTGACAAAAGCTGTGAGGTGCTGTGGAAGTCTGACTCCATCGCCAGGGCATGGCACGAAGAGAGCTCAGAGGAGTGCAGCTGGAATGTCCCCATGCTTTGTGCAGGGTGACACTAACTTTGGTCCATCAGCCTCACTGCTCAGGGAGATTGCAGAGCAGTCTGTATCAGCTTCACGTGCTGCTGCTGCCTGCATGGAAACATACACCCATGAATCTTGTAATGCAGACTCCTGCCCACTAGAGACTGATCTCAGCCCAATAAAGCATGTAACTCAGGACCCTCACAGTTTAGACTTGAACTATGGTCAGAAAGGTGAGAGGCCAAGGCTTCATCCACTAAGCCATTTACCCTTTTCCTTTGTAAGGAAGATTGATTTTTAAAAAGCTATTAACCTTCAGCAATTTATCTCATCAGATCATCTTCATTTTGTTCCGCCTATAATAAGGCTGTATTATATAGTTTAATTTTTCACTTCATTCAGATAGGCTACCTAAAAAGAAATAGATGAAGGAAAAAAAAAAAACCCAGAAAAGAGAGAGAAAAAAAATTATAAAAAACTTTGCAATGAAAATGTTATCATGAAAACAATAGAAACTTCAAATGCTATTCTGTCTTGGAAACACAACAATGAAAGATGTAAGTGTGTATACAGAACCTCAGTTGGACAAAAACTTTCAGTATTTCTCAGCCTTTCATAATGAAGGGATGATATGCTGTGCTTACCTAAGCTATTCACAAGACAAAAGGAGAGTATTCTCATTTCTCGAGCTAACTCACAGAAGCACCAGGACAACACATATCCTTTCATTTGTATATTGTCAAATAGAGATGCTTCCTCAGCAAAATAGAGCAGCTCCAAGGAAATTTGGTATTGAAATTTAATGTTCTGCTGGTATTGAGAGAAATGCCTCAGTGGAGTACACAGAACAGTGGACTGTTTTGGCAACAGTGTATATAACACTAATTTTCAATGCAATAAAGCAAGTAGGGGTTGCTCGCTAGGAAATGGATTATTTCTGGTTTAATGATTGATTTGGGGAAGGAAAAAAACCCAATATATTTTATGAATAATGTGTTTGCATTAATGACTTTAATACATCTGGCTGAACTTTGTGGCAGGTACCAATTTAAATTTTGCTTGAATATGTAACAATAAAAGAAGTTCTAAGCATTTTAGGTAGAATTGGGTAGTGAGTTTGCTCATACTAGATGTTCAAAATTATTCAGAAACTTAGGTCCCATTGAGTTTCACTGAGACTTTGATTTTTAAGTCTCTTGGGTTCATCCGTAGAAACATGACTTTCTTTCTTTTGTGCATTTATAAAATGCAGAACATTAACAAAATCATTAAAATAATAAAAAAACCTCTCACCTCTCTGTTATTCTGTTATCTCCAGTTGGCTTTGCATCAGAAAAAAAATTTTGACTCATTTTTTAAGCAGCTCTGAATTACTTCAATGGCTGTTTTGCTAGTCTAATGACCACAGGATAAGCCCAGGAATGAGCTAAACCCAGCAGGTCATATCTCCTGGTTGCCTTTTCTTCTTCTTTACAAACACATTCTTAAGATAATGCATCTGAAAACATCTGCTCTTTTTTTTTTTTTCCTGGTACTTGGATATTTAGTTGGTAAATGTAAGTGCTTACAGCTCCTCGCTATTTGACCAAGCCATGTACAGCAGAAGTCTGTTTTAGTTTTGCCTGTGTTTACTTAACACTCCTGAGATAAAAATCTCTTTTATTTTGAGATCATGTGAGTAAGCTGGCATTTGGGCAGATGAATAAAATTTGAAAAGCAACTAAATGTTGCTATAAGAGCCCTACTAAGATACCAGGAGGATCAACAAACTACTCCAGTTCCCTGGCAAGTGATTCTTTGGCAACAGAAGACAGGATATAGGTAAGCAAACTCTGGAAGCAAAAACCAGTGAAAAAGTCTCCTGCAAAATAGTTCTACTTTTTTTCCTTTACAAATGAAACCAATGATAAAGTAACTCTTCAGGAACTGGTTATAAATCCTCTTCATAAATATTAAACAGTATACAGTGAATAGGATTAGTAATATCTTTTGTCTAATTTGTCAATCCAGTTCTTAGTTCCCCACAGTGCTTCAGTCAAATACAAAGACAGTCTCAGTTACTTTTCCATAGATTAAGTAGCTCTTGAATTGATATTTGGTGTATGGGTTGGAACTTTGACTGGTAAACACTGTGACTGATGCTGAAGGCCAAAAAAAGGCAGCAATGAGGAATTAAAGCAATAGACTTTTGGTTGACTTGAAGGGCAAATCCTCTCTCCCCATTTTGCTGTAAAAGAAGAGTCATTCTCTTAACAGAAAAGAAACCTAAACGTATTGGTATAACAATCAGTGATTGTTTTAATTTATTCTTTCTTCTCTTTGGCTTAATTTATTTTGATGTGTAAAGCTGAATGTTGCCATTTCACAACAGGAAAATGTGAAGGCCTATGGTCAGCCTAGCTGTGCCTGCTCCTGCTGCTTCTGAGCCCTTCTCAAGTCAGCTCCAAGGTCATGAAATGCGGAATTAACTGACAGAAATTTTATCAGAAGCATCTTCCCCCGTGCAGCTGGAGAAGGCTGCCACAGTGACAGTGCTGCCCACTGGACCACCTAGTTCATATGGGAGCAGGAATTACAGGCATATTCTTCAGAACCTGCAGGTAACTTGTGTTCAGCTGCAATGGCACAGGCATACAGAGAGGTATATTAACTGGAACATAGTCCATCACCAGACTGGGTGGAGTGGCAGAACCTTTCAGAACTCATATGGATATTCCTGCCTGGATCTCTGCAACTGCAAGCCCCTCCTCTCTGTCATTACTCTATTGATGAGCCACTGTGTAAACAGGTAGGTTTATTTGCCTTACACTGGTGATAACAGAGATGCATGAATAACCAACAGAATAATGTGAAACTTATTTGAAGAAAGAAACTTAGTGGATTGTGACACAATACTAAAGTCATTGCTCCAGATTATATTTGTAGCAATTATTTTTTCCCAATCCCATTATAACTTCTTTTGTTTTAGCATAAGAATACATCTCCAAAAAGAAGGAAAGAACCTCAAGCGTTTGGTAGCATGTTGGTAAAATCATGTATGTTGGAATGTTTGACTCAAAAAAAGCCAGGATAAAGCAAGAAAAAAAATTTGGTAAAATGTTGAAGTCATATGCAGCAGGTGAACTCCCAAAGATCAACAAAAATATCTCACAGAAGATATCAAGGAAAAGGTAGCACTAAAACTACTTAACCTGCAGCAATACTGTCAGGAATGTCACCCACAAGCGCTGATTAGGCTGTGACAAACAAGTTTGTCTTTACATGCACATTCTGCTACCAACAATGTCTATTTGCTTTAACTGTGGAGAGGCAGACACCCTTTCTCATGACAGGGCTGTAGTACTGCTCTTGATTTAACACGCCTGAAGAAAAATCTTTAGGCTAACACTAACCTTAGGTATGTTTAGAGAAACTACAACTCATGGACTATAAATAAGGCCTAGTTGCAATTGTCTTCATTACAAGGCAAAACAAAACAAGCATAAAGCTTAAAAACCCCACAATTAATAGCAACACTGTTCTCAATCCTAACTCTAAGAGCCAACAGTGTGAACAGAAAACCTTCAGGATACGTACACAGGAGACAAAGAAGACCCCTTGTTGCCCAGTAGGTACTTAATGGTGATTTTGTAGTTGTTTTTCAGTTTGCAGTCTCCCAGTTTTATAAGGTGCAAAACCAGTCTGAAAGTCTTAATGTTCTTTCTGATGTATTTTTTCTCCTTGCATCTCACCAGCAAAATTAAAAATGAAACATGAATCCACCTTCTTGATTTTATGTGAGGATTTTAACAAAACCCAAGAAATGCCACCAAAATATGATAACATTTAGCATATGATAAATAAATATTTATATATCACAGTATTTGCAATGGTGTATTGCTGTCTGAATTTAAACTTCTTTTCCACATTCTAAAGATGTTCCACATAACAAAGGATCCAGGCAGACCTCTTTTTCAATACTTTTTAGTAGGACAAATCCTCTAAATAATGAGTTCCTTCAGAGATTCACAGACACTTCTCTCCCTGGGCTTCAATCTTTCCAACATAACCTATGCTTTTTACCAATTTTCTGTGTTTGAAATAAAACTTCAGCAGCCCTAGTCTGGTGAAGGGAGAAGGGAAATAAAATGTCAAGGAATGAGTAACTCTTGACTTATCTAACTGAGTTTGCACTTAGTCCAAACTGGTTGCAAGGCTTCTGAGGAGAGGAACACTAATTCTCTTCATAGGCTGCCAACAAGGCCTCCTTACTCCCTTATATCATCAGTGCTGTGCACAAAAACCCCCAGCTAGAGGTGAAACAGGGAAGTTTGTTTGTAAGCTACAGAAATACTCAGGAATAAGAACTCAGAGAATGGCAAAATGGACTCTTGCTTTCTAAGTGCCACCTGGGATTTTCCATGACACTCTTCTCAGAGAGTAGCAGAGTTTCACTGTCCTTCCTCTGTCTTTCAGAGGTCCTCTGATGACCTAGGCTTCTGTAATACAGCACTCACCACATTGCTCTTACTTGGGAAATATACTGAGCACAATAAGAGAGACTGGATTTCACTCTTAGAAATGGGCTTCTAAGTGTGGAAATATAGAACAAGTGATGCTTGTTTTTCTGAACTCCAATTCCCTAAAATAAAAATCTGATTCCACTCAGAATGCTTGCAAAGCATCTATCTTCATGATGCTGCACTGCAAACGAGCAGGAGTCATGAGGTTTGCTTTAAGCAGTCTGGTACATTAGATGCCACAGTGCCCCTCTGCATGGTGCTGATAACCCAGCTCACAAAACCAAAAAGGCAGCTTTAATGTAGTCCTGCTCTTGGGCTAATGAATCCTGCTACCACTGCACTACTCCAAGTGCAGACCTGTGCTGAAATGCCTGTATTTCTTTGAGTTCTGGAGCTGAGAAGGTCTGCAAGAGCTTAGGGGTCTCTGGATAATGTCTGAGCAGAGCACTTGTTCTTTGGATGACTGCAAACAAATTAGACTTGAAGTGTACAAGGGAGCAGGGAAAATGAATAGAAGACAAGATGAAGTGAAAGATATCCAGGCTGAAAAATAGAGGATGAGACAAAAAAGGGACATGTGAACCTAAGAGGAGAGAGAAGGAAGAGAAGAAAGGTGACCTCAGCAGTATGTTCATATGTCACCTTTGTTTCAAAGAGAAAAAAATTGTATCACACAGGGCATGATTCTCCCTGTTTCTGTCCTGATTCCACTGGAGGACCCATATATAACTTTGTCATCCGTGGTTGCTCTTCCTCTCTCTTACCTTCTCTTTCTTCTCTTTTTTGATTGTAAGCCTTTGGAGCCAGGATCTGGATATCGAAAGTGACTTGCAGAATAATTGGAACCCCACCATGAAGTGTCTATGAGAGATCAGGACTAAGATAAAATATGAAATAAATAAAATCCACAATGCTCATATATTTGGATAAAAATCTTCTAAACGGACCATAAGTGGCATTTTACTGTATCCAGCAAGTGGTAGGTTGACTCAACAAATTTATACTGATTTCAAATTTCATGTGCTTGATAATGTAAATGAATAAAATTCTCTTATCACGAGGATATATTTAATGTTAGAAGTTCATACTTCATGAGGCAGTTTAAATAGAAGTTTAAAGGCATTTGTCACAATCAAAAAAATCTTCTGTGCTGCACAGTTTTGTGATTTGTTGCAGAAACTGCTCAGTGTTCAACAATCCTTAAAAGGTGCCACATAGTGCCCATGGGGCTGGCATTGCACACCAAGGACAGAACAGCACAGAAGGAAAGCAGAGCTGAGATGGCACCACTGGTTAACAAGCCAGTGGTCACATTTTGGGGAAAAAATGCACAGGTATCTGTGCACATTCTGGTCCCACCTCATACGTGTAAATGCTATGGATGCATTCATTTGTTTCTGCATACATAATAAGGGGGTCATTATCATTCCCCTTTGTGAAAGAATGAATCAGTTTAACAGCACAGAGGTGAATCCAGTGCAGAATACCTGCAAAAACCCTCTCCTCACACTCCTGCTTTTTTCACACATTAATTCACACTCTGTCTCTGTATCTCTGTATATGAACAAATAAACTGCTGAAGTCTAAACCAGGTTACAGTACAGAAGCTTTGAAAAAGGAATAAACTATATTTGTTGTCCACAGTGGACAACCTGGATCCTTTTCCCTGAAATTTTATTCTGCTTTGGTACTTTATTTGGATAAGAATAACCTTAGCATATTTTGCATGAGTTCACAACCTGAAGGTTAATTACCATTCACCAGAAATGGGAACAGTGTTGTTCAGAGAGTTCTATAACTCTCTATATAGCAATAACCTGAAGAGTCACTATATAAAAATGGTATTGCAAACGCAAATGGTGTTGACTCCTTCCAATCTCCAGGATAATTCTTAGCCTACTTTCAAAGAAATATTTTATGGAGGAAACATGGTCTATATTAATAGAAACTGTATTTAAAATTTGAAGATAATTTGAAGATGACTTTTTTTATTTTTCATCACCCATAAGTGCATTCAGATATATTCATTATGCTTGGAAGGTTCAAGATCTCCATCACAAAGCTAATTTGAATTTTCAAAAAAGTAACAGAAATTAATTTCATTGCAGAGAAACAGCATAAAATGCTAAGACCAGAGGAACAAATAAAACCTGAAACAAATTTAAACTGTAATATTAAACGAATACAATTAAATTTTCAGTATTTTTTAGTACTTTTCTTGATCAGCTTCCTAATGACCAAGCAATTTCCGAAACTCAACCTCCCTGAGGATGCTGCCTAGTGTTTCACCACCTGCCCCTACTAAGAGGCATCATACTGTGCAACTCCCCTTCAAATGTTTGTGGAGTGCTTCTTAGACTGTCCTTCTTCCCCAGCAGACAAAGCTCTCTCCCACTCCTGATAGAACACCCTCTCTATGCCCTGACCATCTTGCTGATGCTTTCCTGGGCTCACCAGAGTTTCTCAGCCCAGACAGACTGTGGGGGTTATCCAATTCACTAGGCAATGACAGAGTTTGCCCAATTTAATGCTGCCCTCAGCCCTGTTTCAGGTGAGAGTTTCAACCAAATGGTTTCTCCTCAACTCTTCAATGACTATATGGCTCACTGCACATCCAATAATTTATCACTGCAAATTCTTCCTCGCTTTTTAGGCAAATCAAAACAATTACATAGGTGATTGTAAGAAAACCACATGTCCACTGTGTGTATAGATCACATAAATATTTGGGTACAGAGAATCAAATATTTTTGGCTTTAGTTAGGTATAAAAGTGTGTTGGAAAGGAATTGCAAGATGATTTAGTTGATACTTGAGTATTACCAAACTTCTGAAACTTTTGTATCTTTTAAACAGCAATTAATATATTTATTAATGGAAAGCTAAGGATGTGTCCTGTATTTCTTCAAAACACTGATTTTAATTTAATATGAAGTTTTCAGAGAATTGAACCAAATAAATCTGTTTTCACTGTTTTTAAGAGCATGAAAAGATACATTTCTCTCATATTAGTGTAAGCAACTGCACCTTGTATTATGCAAACCCAGATAATTATACTACATGGGTTTTCCTTACTGAAAGACAAAAAGACAAATCATCCCCCTAACTTCTCTCTGGTGAAACTTTGATCATGAAAATGCTATTCAAAGTGCATGAAAAGAAAACAAAGCTTACTAAAATTTTCAGTAACTTGATGAATATTAAATGCCAATATGCAGCTAAATTCTTCTAAAAGCTGCTTATACTTGGCTAACAAACCATATTCTCCTGGAAGAAACATTCATATATCTGTGACTGCAGATAGGCTAGCTGTGCCAGTATATCTGTTGTAAATATTGCAGTAAATATTACCTGGTTAGAAATAACTCTTTATAGAAGTGCACTACTAAAGTGGAAATCTCTTTTAGGATAAAATCCTAAAGAATTTTACTTGAACTCTGTAAAGAATTTTAATTTCTGTATAAAATGCTTAAAGATTTACAATAAAATAGTAATGTAAGTAAAACTTCATGCGTGGTTTAGGAATATTTATTCTGTATGCTTTTATGCAGATAAATAAATAGGTGGTTATAAGCCAAAGATCCAACTACAAAAGTGGAGAGAGCAACAGAAAAGTTTACATAGCTGAGTCAATACAACACATTTGAAAAATTGCACAGGTGTAAAAGAACAAATCTGTTTGCAGACCATTCTCTCACAGAGCAATAATGATTTCCCTTTTTATAAAAAGTCACACCCTAGTTTTTCATGTGCAGCATTAATGAAGAGTCTTTATATAAACCCAATAAAGCCAATTCTGATCTGAGAAGTCAAGATATAGTTACCCTGGAGCTAAATATACACAAGGTAGAGTGTGAGGGTAATATTGCTTCATAGGCAAAACTTTGTGATTTCACTGTTATTGTGTCCTTGAGCCTTGTGGGGAGTGGCTGAGGTCACTGGGTCTGTTCAGCCTGGAGAAGAGGAGACAGAGGGGAGAGCTCACTGCAGTTACAGCTTCCTGTGAGGGGAAGGGGAGGGCAGGTACCAGTCTCTTCACTCTCCTGACCAGTGGCAAGACTTGAGGTATTGGCATGAAGCTGAGTCAGGGAAGGTTTAGTTTAGATACTGGGAAAAGATTTTTTTAAAATTTGTTTAATTTGGAATAAAAATATTACCGAAAGGTTGCTGAATGTTTATTCAGTCCACAGGCAAAAAGATGGTACCTGTCTGTGTGAACAGTGACAATTTTAAAGCAATACCCTTTCACAATACTAAATTGTTTGAGAAAATACCCTAATAAAATAACAACAGTAAAAAAGTCAAATGCATTATTGGTTAGGATGCTTTGATAATTTGGAGAGATGTTGTATATCTAATTTCTTATATTTCTTTTCTAGTGCCCAAAGATACACATGAATATCTTGCTTCAAACACTGCACTTCTTTTTTGCTTGATATATATGCAAAGCTCAAGGATTATCCAATAAAGAACATCCTTGATGGCCTTTATCAAGGGTAATAAAGGTCATGAAGGCTGTCCTTTACACAGACTGCATCTGAATTTTTTCTGGAATATTAAGACACATATCAATATGGGCTGTCATTCAACCTTGAGGTGCAGTTAAAATAGAAAAATGATGAGCAGTACTTGGTAGCTACTTATTTTACTAAATTGGTCTGTTTAAAACGGAGCATGAGATTCAAGGCAACAAAGAGTTGTGTGGCAAGGTGGTATCTCCTGAACTCCATCAGTGGAAGGTAAGTCAGACTAGTCAGAGTAAACACAAGTTTTAATTTCCCATAGCATAGAGATCATGTCCTTAGAGACTTAGGTTTTCTTCTACAATAAAGGAAATAAAGGAATTTCATCTTTCAAGCCTGGCAACCAGTAATCTCTCCCTAAGGAATCACTGCTTACATAGATGCAAAGGTTTTGTACATAACATCAGTATGTGTATCACTTGTAAACTCGCAAAAATACACTGAAAAAACACACCAAATTATATAAATCCCACATGGCCAGGTAAAAATCTCAAGCCTGTGCAAGTGATACTATTGTTCAAGTCTGGTGAGGTTAAAAAAGGAGTGCCCAGAAGTGCCACATGATTAAATCAAGCTTGTGACTGCACAGCTGGGAATGTTTTACCTTTGTCCACTTTTGATAAGGTCTATCTCTTTTTATTCATAATATATGATTGTATTGCCCCCAAATATCTAATACTACATACAGACCAGACTAGTTCCATATAGATGAGAGCCCAGCTTCCTGCTCTATACAGCCTAAAACTGCCTTCAGAACTCAGAAGAACTCAAGATGAAATTTGTTTATAAACAGTCATCATTGGAGACCAGGGAAATTTTACCAAGTATCTTAGAACAATACTCAGAATATTTAATTATCCTCATGCTTGAAGTTACATTATTTACCACCCTGACCATAGTTTTAAGATTAAAACTCAACAAAATAGGAATTGCACAATGATACTCAAACCACCCTGATTTTTTAGCATATCAGCAAGTAAAAATCACACAGAAAAGGGTTTTCTCTTCCACTCTTTTGTCAGCAAGGATTTATCTAGCAGGTCACCACTTGAGCACCTTCCCTGTCAGCAGCAAAGAGACCAACACCTTTATACCACACAACTAAATGATGCAAACATTTGTTCGAATCAGGAAGCATTGCAGTTAGCCCATATCTAAAGGTAGGACAGTGCTTGTATTGCTGAAAAAATGACTCATTTTACTTTGCACCTTTCAGCATCCTATCCTATGACTGTGTTCTTCTCATGGACATGAAGCAGGTATTTATTTATTTTATAATTTGTTTTGCAGTCAAATTTTCAATCAGCCGATGGTGTTTGAGTCCAGGAGTCAGACATGCACAAGTTCTCCTCTTGGCCTTGAAACACTTAATGTGAATACATCTATTTCTCTGTAATTTTATCTCCTTTGAAGGAGTGTGGTAAAGAGTAATTACAATTTTTAAAATAACTTACAAATGTGATTATAGAAAGGAAACAATCAAGTGCATGATACATGGGAATGGAGACTCACCAAAAATGAAGACACTGAGTCACCTGCACGGCTATAAACCTCACCTGAAAGAGAAAACAGAATTAGTTACAAAAGGATAAAAGAGATAATTAGCAGATTAAATATTATTTAATTCAACAGATATACTTAATAGATGCAAACACAAATTAAGGAATATGCACATATCGACAAATTGGTACATGTAATTACCACAGGCAAAGCTTCTGAGCTCCTATCTGCTTCTTACTGAGTCTCAATTTTGGCTGTAAAACACTCAAGCAGCATATTTTCAGCAAGAGGACTTTCACTAAACATTCTGAATTAGCTATTTCATATTTTTATTGATTCTTCCCTTCCTGCAAGTTTTTAGCTAATATAGACTTCAATAGCTCTCGTCATCCATCCATACATTCACATTTCCAAGCAGTATATTTTCTCCAACAGCAGAGAAAGACTGTTCCTGACCCAAAGACAAGCACAGCAGGCCTAGCAAGTGTGAAGCTATTTTCCACTTACAATATCGAGAATAAGGCAAAGAAGGAATTTGCCTACCAAAAAAGACTCTTTTCATTATCCTTTCTATAAACTTTTCTGTATCTGCAAAATAGCTGAACTTCCACACTCACCTATTTAAAAGAACAGTTGCATTAACTAATCTTTGTAATATATTTTCCCAGTTTTTTTAGTGACTGTTTAGTGAGCATGTCTCATTTTAGCAGAACCTTTGGCTGTTTCTGCTCTAAGCTTAAGAACCTCAAAGAAACAAGGACACAAGCAGGACTGACAGGTATGTGACTCAGTCATGATCCCCCAAAGCCCTGCTCAGCTAATGGAAAAGTATTTTAGAAGTTATTGTTAGGATCCTAAAATCAGAACCTGCATGCCAGCTTCACATCTGCATATTTAGGTAGTTTTGAATCGTAATGATCTTATTCATGCAAGCCCAGCTCAGATTCAGAAATCAATGCTTCTCTCTGGCTGAGCTCCCAAAAGGATTTTATTCCATAAGTTTTCTTACAGTTTGACTTAGCCTGACTTGCTTTTACACATCTGATTCTCTTAATATATGCGTAGGAAAGAAGGCAATAATGCCTCATTTTTAAGATCTTGTTGGCTGGAGGCTGGGAAGTAGAAGACCTAGATTTCATTCCCTCTTCTCATGGAGAATGGAATAAATGTTTTTTTTTTCCCTTGAAAGAGACCTGGATTCTGATCACTCTCATGTTTTTGACATGAAATACTAATTATATTAAATACATATACTGATTTCAAATTAGTAAAAATATGGGAAATTCTTAAAATAAAATTGCAAAATGTTTTCTTAAATTCTCTCTAATTTTTCATATCTGGTTTCAAGATGGCATTTCTGTTCAGACATACAAACTACCTACCTGTTCCTAATAACCTTAAGCTGAATTGGATAAATGCTTATGAAAAAAACAGGTATAAGATCTCTCTGTTTAGATATTTTCTTAACTCAATATCCAAACTTACAGGCTATGTTTGAAAATATTGTTCACTTTTCCTCAAGTCTTCTGTGCTCTAAGAAATGAAGTAAAGTGTTTTGAACTCATAAGAAAGACTGTCATATCTCCTGAACTAAGAAATGAAAACAAAACTAATAAACAGAAAAGTCAAAAGCTATAAGTGTCTTACAAGCTAATAAAAGGGAAAATACAACAAACAGCACAAAGCCTAAAAATAACTACCACAGGGCTCCAGTTCCTTGGCTTTGTGGAGTTTAAAGTTTCAGGCTTCTGAATGCAAGCAGGTGAAAATGATTACAGGAGAAGTGTGGGCACAGCCTTCCATACAATAAAAGCCTTTCCTATCTGGAGGAAGGCTGTGTTTCTGTATGCAAAGTGCAGCCAGGATATCTCAGCACTGTAAAATCTGAATTTTAGAAACCTGTTAATTCAAATGTTAAAACAGTCTGTTAAAGTTTTTTGAGAACTTTGATATACTATTTTTACTTACTGCATTGTCTCATTATACGCATAGGTCTCAGACTTCCATGACAAATTCAGTACTTGGAAAACTAATTTGATTTTCCTCTATAAATCTTGCTTAATATTTTTCTTTCATTCACATTGTAATATTTATTGCTAAGCCATACACCAGAATGTTGTAAAAATCTTGTTATTGTTATTACATAGGGCTCCTTAAGAAAGAAATATTAAAAAAATGTATCATAGATTATTGACCTATGTTTAAATTATATTTTAACTTACTAATAATTAATACAACAGAGTGAGCAATTGAGTAAAAGGTTATATCTATAAAATTATTAAAAAGGATTAAATTATGCCCAGCAGCTACTAGGGAAAATGCACCCAGCCATGGCTATCTATACTGCAGTTGCACTGTCTCAGGTGGAAATTGCATATTAATGTGGCCCATTTAGTTTGTGCTATAGACTTCCCTGAAGAAGGAACAGTGAGCTGACTAAGATAAAGTACTAATGAAACATAATAAAATGTGGATGTTGATATTGAGAAACTAATGGCAATTTTGTACTTCAGATGCTTTAAGTCCACTATTGTTAATTACTAATTTTAATTTCTTCAATTAGTAAGTACTCTGGTAGTGTTGAATCATTTTTCCCTAAAAGACAAAAGGAAGAATGGCATTCCATTTAACAAATACACTTTTATCAGAAGGAAAAATAATTTAAAAATCAATTATCTTTTAACTGCTTTTGCCCTTCTAAAACTTTACCTGACATTAATACTTCTTTTATTCTATATTGTATATCTTAGCAGATCATCTAAGGACCTGCCTAAGCATAGAAACTACAGTTCCAATAATCAAACGATATATCAAAAGGAAATAGTTTATTATTATTTTTATTAGTATTAGTTTGATTTTTAATCAAAATTGAGTATGTATTTTCTGTTTAATGACTTTTGCTACTGACTGATCCTTAAATCTATGCTGAAGTCCAGCATCTAAGAGTACTTAATACAGGGCTTGTTTTAGGGCTGGAACATACATGGTAATGCTCCAGAAGAATCTATCTGGTGTATCCTCTAACCGATGCATTTTTTGATTGTTCTTTATATAGAAACACACAGAAAACTAACAACTAAAAATACAAGATTTAATTCAAGAATTGCCTATAATACTTTCAATTATCACACTTTCCCATTTCTCATCATCCCAAAGCTTTATCCACACAGTAATTAAAAATGATTTTCCCCCCTCCGTTGACAAGTCTTCGATTTTGGTATGACAACTCTTGTTTTATAATGAGGTGAAAGGATACTACTGGTAAAGAAAAATGGACTTCTCTGCTTGCTAACGACTGTCAAGTATTATACTTCATTGAACATACTGTCTTATGGGGAAGAAAATAGTCATATGGAGTTCCAAATGTGTACTGGCATGCTTATTTTTATAACACAAACAACCATGAATTTAAGGTGACTTTCTCTGAAATTAAAAAGAGAAAACACTCCTGCTTGTCTCAAACACTGGCTATTTCTTCCACTAACTTTAGAGGTTTTTAAGGAGCTGTGAACAAAAATCACAAACATGGAATTATCTTTTTGGCATCTTTACTGCCCAGTTAGGAAAGGGAGGATAAGCTCTGATGAAAGTTATGTCCTGTGTTTTGAAGGCTAAACCTCTAGACTGGAGGTTAAGTGTCCATCTGTGTCATTTATGAAGTACATATGTAGAATCTGGATTGCTTATTTAAACAGTATTTTCTTGGCTCTAAGTGGTGCTAATTTTCTGTTGCTTCCTTCTTCATTTGATATGTAAAATCTGCATGACTCTCATCTCACACCAGCAACTCCTTTAGATGACCTGGCTTCATTTCTGCAATATATTTAGATCATTTGTACACAAAGGATTTTGTGGCATCTCTAGGTGACTTAAAAATAATTTAGGTGGTTCCTAAAGTAAAAGGATGAAGGCCAGTTTACAAATGCTCTGCTACCCGACCTTCATAGTGATAACTTCCACTATGGAAAGACTTTCCATTCTCTGGCCTTTGGAAATGCCTAGATTTACTTAGATGATGATTCATTTCCTGCAGCTCTTTAAATACAGCCAGCTGTGTGTGTGCTGCTGAGGGTCAGTATTATTTAAGCATTGTTTCAGAGACTTCCTGTCCCTGAATTCTGTAAGAGGGAAAAAGTCCTGTTTTGCTCTTTGGTATCAGGTTTTGTTTTTTTTCTTGGTGTTATTTTTTTTTCCTTAGGGGTGTACATTTCTCCCTAAGTAAAAACAAGTCCTTGGGGGAAAAGCTTCTGTAAATGACTGATAAGGAATAAAAAAGGAAGTACAGAATCAAAGCATCTAGTTTTCTAGCCAGTTAAATCTCTCCAAGTCTACGGCGTCAAAGAATCTGAAGTCTATGTATAAGAACTATGGGAAATTAAATGTATCCTTTACATAGTTTCATAAAGAAAAGGATGTTGCCATAAGGAACATTAGAGATTATCTGATTCTGTGAGCCTTAATTTATCCACTGTTATGTTGCCACAGAGTATGCAGTGACAATGACAGCAATAAAAGAAAAATCCAAGAGCTTTGAGACCTTGTTTCTCTATTTGCTTTCAATAATAATTCAGGCTTTGTGTCAAAATAATGATAAGTATTCCCACAAAAATAAACTATTAGTGATGGGACTTTGTTTCTTAGTTTCTTATCACATCAAAAAGGGTAAGTCTTTAATTATTTTATTAAATATTCATTTTGGTGGCTGTGAAAATATTAGAAACAAAAATATATTATACAAATGGGTTTATAACTTACCCTGTCTCAAGGCAAATCCAGCTATAAACCACATTCCCTCTTGATTAATATCTCAGCAGTGTTTACTACTCTTCAACTGCTAGTACAATGTTTATTCTGTTCATTATACTGTTTCTTGTATCACTGTGGTGTTTATTGTTCTTCTGTGTATTTTTGACCTCTAAAGTTTTATCTGCAGCTCTGCTATTAAATTCACTCTTTCTTTTTTTTTTTTTTTTAACGTGGATCCATCCTGCTTGTATATTGCTGAATTTTTCAAAGCTTTAACAGAAAATTATATTAATGTTGATTGGCAACACAAAGGAGAGTTAAAGTAGCCTTGGAAAGTGCCTTTGTTCTCGGTATGGTTTGTACAGTACCAGGAATGCTGGAGCCAGATAGAGTTCACTTGTCTAAAAGGAGTAAAACTATTTTAGCCAGTTTTAATCTAGGTTTGAAGTGGGAAGGGGATAAAACCAAGTTCATCAGAGATGAACCAAGGGGCAGCATGTCAAATTTGGGGATGAAATCAATAATCCAACTGAAGTGTATCTTCCATTTGCTGACTGGGAATTGTGCACACTCACAGTCTGGAGCACACTCACAGTCTTATGGGGACAAGCCAAGGACTCCTAAGGAAATGAAAACCAACAGGGAAACACCAGAAGATTATCTCAAAGGAATTAATGTGTGCTCCTCTAGGGTAGCAGCTTGGCCACCAGCTGAGGTGCCTTTAAACCAGTGCGCACAGCATGGGCAACAAACAGGAGGAGTTGGAAGCCAAGGTGCTACTGGAAAGCTGTGTTCTTCTTGCCATTGCTGAAACCTGGTGGGATGAATCCCATGACAGGAGGGTGGCTATTGATGGCTACAGGCTGCTCAGAAGAGATAGGGGAGGAAGGACAGCAGAGGGATTGACCTCCCTCTACATCAAGAGGTGGATTGAGTGTGGAGAGCTCTCCTCAAAGAACAGACATGAGGAAGTCAAAAGCCTGTGGGTAAGAATCAGAGATTGAGGCAGCACAGGGAAGTGAGTGGTTGGTGTCTGCTGCAGGCTGCCTGGTCACCAAAAGGGAAGTTCACTGATTAGACCTGGCTTGGTTAAAGAACAATGGCATACCTCAACATGGAGACTGAAGCTTTTAGAGACGTACATTAGTACCTGTCAGTTGAATACATCATTGATGTAGATTGACATGAAGAAAGAAACAGGGAATATGTCATTTTTTCAAAGGCAGAGAGAATAAACCGTATGAAGAACTGGTATGATAGTACATTAGTTATAAAGTAAGTAACTATATTTTCTAACTTGAGATGGCACCTAAAAGGCAGCCTACATCTTTACTCATTACTTTTTACTTTAATCTCTTAGAGATTTTAGGCATGGAAATAACACATCTATGACACTTAAATGTTAAAGGACAAATGTTAAAGGACTCTTCCATACGAGTGGTAAAATTATAGTCGAAAATTGGATTGGAAAAGAAGAAAAGAAATGGCAGCAAACTACATTTTTTGTGCAAGTCAAGAAGTATGTCTACATCACAGGTATACAGAAGAAAACAAACAAGACAAGAGAAACAAGACTTCAGATTTGTATGATATTTAATTTTTTTTTTCTGAGCCTAGGACTAATTATTCAATTTCCTATAAACCTGCAAGTTACTGGTATTTTACAGTCACTCCAATGGCACCCCAGACAGCCTTCACATCAGGGGCTGCACCACCACAGGCTCTCCCTGGTGAACACAGCAGTTTTCCTTTTCAGAGAGTCTCAAACTGTTTGTGAACAAAACACATTTGGTCAGGTAACCAGACAAAATGTCATCTGATGTAAATTCTTTGAAAGATGTGTAAATGAGATGGGAAGGGCTGCAGCACTAACAATAGCAAACAGTTGATTAACTAGTTTTGCTCCAAATTGCTAGGTAATGTAGAAAGTGCCTGCTCCAGACCTGAGAGAAATTCCCAGAAATCATGTAAGGTCCACAGAAGTCCTTCCTTGGCTTAAGTGGTACAGTGTTGAACCCAAGATGTTTCACGTGGAAGAAAACAGCTTTTACTGATCAGTTCTATTCCCAAATGAGTCAAATCAATATAATTGTGTTTTGGAATGCATCCCTATACCTTTAAGTGCATCATTGGCTTGCCTTTTTTTTTTTTTTTTTTCCCCGTTTTTTCTTCTTTTTTTCCTTTTTTTTTTTGTCTTATGATTTTAAATATCACTTTGAAAACACATTTTAGGTAGTACTATTTTATAGTGTTTTCACTTACTAATCTATCAGCTGTAAATACACGTTTAGGTGATAACTGGTAAAGATTCAAACATACGTTTATCCAGATTGGATTTCAACTTCTCTCTCAGTTGGTAACACCTTCTTAGTAGTGACCTCTTCCAGCAGATGTCATTATGCTGTAATCAGCAAACAGAAAGCAGGCAAAGCCTGTGCTGAAAGAGAAGAGCACCAGAAAATGTTTAGTAGTCTTAATAATGGAATGTGTGTGTATGGAAGGAGTTGTATAGTAAACAAAAACATTAGGTAATCTCTTATTTTTCACACTCTTGCTCAAAATATATTCAAAACACATTTTCAAACCTTGCAACAACAAAATGACGAATCTTAAAATGCAAAACTACCTCTACATTTAAAGTGTGTGTTTGAGCTCCCATTAGGTATCTCATTATTTCCTTATGTTATTCATATGTATTAGCTTCAATATTACTAAAATTTGACATTGCTGAGATGGAGTGCAACTTTTGCTTCCTAATAAACAAATGCTGTTAAAGTTTTTCAGACAGAAGGACAATATAGCCTGAATTTCTTGACTAAGGGAATTACTCAGACTCAGAGAGAACAGCAATCTTGACAGCAAATTCTCTTATTTCTGAAGTATGTTATGATGCTCCTCAAGTGCAAGTAATGTGGGACATCGGGTACTATTACACCTGAAACTAATGGTCTGAGTTCTGATGTGTGAGGTGGTTCTAATCTACAGTCACATCCTAATTCAGGGCAGAAATTGCTTATTGTGGCATGTGTGTAGACTTTCCTGCCCCTCAGTTAGTAGATCTCAGTGATGGCTTATAATTTCCCCTCAGAAATGACTATATGCTTTCTATAACAATCAACCACCCACTGAGCATCCATAATCGCCAAACAAATCAGAGTATATTAAAGTATCCCAAACCATGAGTGCTGCACTTGTATTTCAGCTGCAGTAGCTTGACTGTGTTGTGAGCAGATGATCTTTCACAGTGGAGACAGGAACATCTAGAAGAGGAGCAGTATCAATATGAGGCAGTGGGAAGCATGACTGCTGTCCAAAATGAAGCCACTGTCACTTGTGAATGTACAGCCAGACCCTGCCTAACTGTTGCTAGCCATCACTGTATTGCAGTGGTGCTCTTGGATGCCAGTCAGAGATTAGTATTCCCATGGCCAAGTGCATGAAATGAGAACCTGGAGGAAGCTGTGGTCCAAGTGAAGAGATGCTGTGCCAAATAGTGATTTCATAGAATGCTGCAGGCTTTCTGCACAGCAGTTTTAAGTTCTCCAAACCCCAGAATAAACAGGGTTATTACAGTCACTTAAAGAATTTCAAAGCCTTTCTCTATGACACAGGCACGTACAAGACTCTTGACAAACAATAGCACAATTTATTGAAACACCAATTTTCGGCAGTATTGTTTTACGCATATTGTAAAGATCAGAAAATCCATTTTATCCTCAAAAGGTAAGTTCTGTTATTTTAAGAAAATAAGTTATTCTTTCATCCCCTTCTTCAATGAAAAATGGAATGCACCATTAGTTATGTGCCCATGTGTAATGGTGGCCTTTTTGTTTCCTTATGCTCTATTTTGGAGACTTGTTGGCTTTTAATGCCAGTAGGAGATATATATATATTTCAGCATCTTTTTTTTAACATATTCTTATTGTAAAATTCCAAAAGGCTTTAAAAGTGCTTAATTGCAGTGATGCTCAATCTGTCCTAGAGGTGCCCCTGGGAATCAATGGAATACCAAATAAAGCATAGTGGAGACTGAGCCAGAGGTAAGTAACTCAAGAGAAGGAAGAATGTGGACTCTGCTCTTGATTTTCACTATCTCTGACAATAATTGGATCTCAATATTTGCTGTTTCCCATGTGAAGACAGAGATGTGGTAGCTTAAGCCACACTTCAGGATGATGCAGCAATGGTTTAAACAACCTGCTTGGCTTCAGCTGAAAAAGCCTTAGCAGTGTTCGTGTAAACAGAGAGCTCAGACAGCTGTGATAACTTACAGCTGAGAAAGACAATTCCTGAAAGTTCTTCCCCACCATAAATGAGCTAGATATAGGTAAAGGAATTGAAGATGGGCATACAGGCCTCACACACATGAGGAGCTGCAGAGGCAGAACCAGTGGGCTAACACACCTGGGCAGAGCGCAGTAACGACACGCTCTGCGGATGGAGACTGCCTGACAAAGACCCAGACACAAAATTGTCCATCAGCATTCCCAACACCTCTTTTTTAGTTTTGTAAGATTAAGGAGGATGATGTATTGTATCATCATCCCACACCACTCTTACAAACCTGTTATCAGTTATGCTCTTTGAGGAGAGAATAAAAATGCTTTTCAGCCTTTCAATAAGCAGATGACTCCTCTGGCATTAAGGTAGGAATGTGGAAGTGTTAGATCTCTTTTGCTATGTAAAGGAAATGTTGGAAAAAATTGCCAATATGAGGGCTCAGCTGAAATCAAGTTACAGCCAAACATACAACAATTTTCAGAGTAGAAAATATTGCTAGATAAAGACTATAATTCACCAGAGGTTTGAAAACCTTTTTGTATGAAATGGAAAGTGTTTATCTGCAATTAAGACATTCAGACATATGAGCAGTCATAAAATTTTGTTCCAGAAGGTCAGCAACACTATGTATTCAATTAATTCTCTCAAACTATTGCTACATTATTAGAAAGCTACTCTTGACAATGACTGTGATACCATCAGTCAGTGATAGAAAAAATTAGCTTTTGGGTGAGTTTTCTTCTTTGTTTCTACGTAATATAGAAAAAAATTTCTACACATTTCTCATGCAGCCTTGAAATTATTCCTCTCAAGTTCTTTGTCCCACTTCAAGTATACACTAAAGTAATTACACATACCCATGTTAAAATTCACTATAATGCATCTGTCCAATCTCTTCTCTTTTCCTGCAGTTTTTTTTCAAGATATGCCTTTAGACTTGCTTTGCCATTAACATAAGAAAATGACTAACACAATATGCATTAAGACTTAGTCTTAGGTGACTGAATTAACTGCACACTTATGGAACCTGTACTGGAGTGTTTTCTGCTTTGAGCCCATTGGGTTGCTTGTGCTGGTGTGTGCATTTCACCCACACACCCTGAAAATTGTGCCCTCACGAAGAGAAATCATGCAACACATTTCACAGCCAGCAAATAAGGGAGTACTCAGAATAACATAATTGTTATTTCACAGCATAAATTTTAAGTCTCATTTGGAATGAATGCAGTACACACTTAATATTCCCAGAGTTCTAACACAATGTCTCTCAAAAAATTCCTCTGCTCTTTTAATTTTTAGCTGTCATGCATTAGTAAATAAGTGAGAACGCTTGTGCCTTTTCTTTACTGAGATGCATGCAAAATGCCTACTCTGACTGCCAATGTTGTAAAGTGATTTTCATTGTGTGTTTTAGGGAACTGTTAGATATGTTGGATGAAATCATGGTCTCCTTTGAAGTTAAGGAGAGCATTACTGTTGACTTAATGAGACCGAGATTTCTTTTATGTTCAAAGTTAAGCAACGTTATTCACTTTCTTTTTTTATTAAAATATACTGCAGAAAGCTAAAAAGTAAATCAGTACTTTCAGTGTTGCATCCACAACATCTAAAGGCCTAAAAATGTCAGTAATTCAAAAATCCCCGTAAATGGCTTTGAATGCCAGACACAAAGTTAGAATTTGTATGAAGCCAGAAATATATGAAAACGCTTCTCTCCTGGCACCAAGTTTGAGCTGGATTAACAAATCTTTATAAAAAAGTTCTGTAGAATTTATTTTAAATTAAAATATATCTTTTTATAAACTACTTACCTTCATGAAATTAAAAAAAAATAAAAGAAACAGGATTTGTGATAAAATATTATGCCAAAAGATTAAAAGACAAAAAGATTTAGTTCTTTACTAAAGACTATTGCCTTTTACATTGATTTCTAGGAAGTAAATGCAATGTCTGTAGACTCCTATTATTTATTCTGTATGACACTTCCATAGGGTGTATGAGACAATGTATGTTATATAAGAACATCTCATACTGAGTTATAGCTGTTGAGAACTAGAATTTATAAATACTTCACATATAAAAGTAGCATTTTTAAACAAATTACTTCAAATTCAGGATATTTTTAGAAGGTATTTGTGTTATGAACATGTTTAGACATATTCTTAGGTCATTGTTCACATCTCATTTCTGGAATGGACATTGTAAAGCATTTATTTTAGTAGAAGTTTATCTGTTTTTAAGAGGTAGGAGTATGTGGTCACCATCAGTTCAGACTCAGATCTTAAACATTGATTAGGCAATTTTTTGATGGCAAACCAGGATTAAGTAGGTTATTGTCTTTTCCACGTCTTATTGTGGCTTAGTACCTGTAAGACAAGGTCATTACTGATGTTGAAATAATTACACAAAGTAGAAAGATGTAAAACAAATATTTGACACTTCAATGCAATGGTTTTCCTCATTATTAAATGGGTATTACAAAAGCAGTAGAAATCTAGCAATCTGATGCTTGGTAAGAAAAATTTACAATAGCTAATCTGAGAGCTCTGAAGGCTTAAAATTTCTACTGACATCTAGCAAACACATCACCACAGTCAAATAGAAAACTTTCAGGATGCCTTGGCCAATTGCTTCTCCAGAGGCACTATCTGGAGCAGATGGCTGCTTACAACCAGTTGATAGGCAGCCATTACTGGGCTGGAATATTTTGCTTGAATGCTTTTGAAGGTCTTTCTGTCAGTTATTCCATGTTCAAAGGATCAACCAATATTCCCAGTTCAGATAAATTTTAGATAAAACATAATACACAAGGAACGTGTCCAAGAAAGAGGAGAAATGTAAGTCTAAATGCCTCTTCATCTTGTATTCGCTCAGAAGACAGAAAAATATTTCAGTTACTGGGTCACTCAAAAATCAAAATGCTAAAAAGATTGGTATTATACTATCAATACACAAAAGAATTTATTTAAAATGTTAATTAAAAATGTACTGAACACAGATACTTAGCCTTTGCCTTTACTTTATGCCACATCACTTTGCCCCATTTTTACTCTCTCTATTTGTGAATTACTGTGAATTACACACAACAATAATGAAGAAATGTTCACCTATATTTTTTAATATAAGTGTTAA
This sequence comes from Dicaeum eximium, assembly GCA_013396995.1. Lineage (NCBI taxonomy): Eukaryota > Metazoa > Chordata > Aves > Passeriformes > Dicaeidae > Dicaeum > Dicaeum eximium. The sequence goes on along the minus strand of VWZP01010904.1, from coordinate 6,337,565 downwards.
TCAAGGTACATCTCTCTTGTTAAAAGCAAGTAAAATGGAATCCTGCACCCAGCTAGGAGGTACAGCTTTTAACTTTAGAGTTGTAGCTATAGATGCAAATGTTTCCTTCCTATTTTTCTGCTCTTTCTCTGAAACCAAGACTTTCTAGTTAAATTTTTTTTTTTTTGAGTCATCTCACAAATTCTGGCCTCTGTATTTAAAATAAGAAGTGAACATTATGACAGTTTGTTTTCTTAAACACCTATTTGTAAGAACCCTGAAGCCATGTACTGTATTATAGGCAACCAGAATAATACTGTAATGACTTCCAAACAGCATTCCAGTTGCTTTACTTTTTCTAGTAGGAAAGAACAAAAGATTTTTAAAAGGTGCATGTGCCTGACATTATCGTGGTCCCTTACATGGAGATACAGAGGATGGGAATAGCTACAATCAACTCATCATGAAAGAAACTCACTCTGCAGTACACAGAGTATGGAGTATTTGTTCAGTATGCAGCAGTATAATGAACAATGAGAGACAGAGATTATGCTTTCAGTTTTATTCATATTATGCATAAGAATTCCAAATTTGCTCTTTGGAGGATAAGCATCCTAAATCACCTGTAAAACATTTGCCTTATCTTTCAACATTAAAGCAGTAGTAGAAGTACTGCTGAGTTCTAAGAAAAAAATTAACTCGCTTAGGTAATCAGTTTAACGTGTTGCAAGTCTTCCAGTGAAATGTTAACTTTTGATACACAGAAGTGCTCGTGAGCACTTAGGCCTAGAAAAGCAAACCCACAGGCCCCTCCTTACACCAAATTTTTTTCATTTTTTTGAACTGAGTAGAAAATATGTATAAGAAAGTGCAACTAAATATACTTCTGACAGCTCAAATGATACATAAATATAAGGGCTGACAAGGGTTGGTTTGTCATTGTAGTTCACTTCGATCAACTCTACATGGTTCTGTAGGACAATGAAATTCAATGCACTTATAATTTCCAAAAAAGTGAGCTCAGATTCTTTTAAAAGCATTTCTATGTGAAAACGGATCATTTACATGCCAAAAGCACTTTTAATGTGACATATTTAGCACATGTATTATTGAGAACGAAAGCTGCTTGAACTTAGTGAATTTTAAAGTCTATAAAATGGCACCCTGCTGAGCAGAAAGGTAGCTGTTCAGTGAATTTCCCAGTTATGTGATTATTTTGAATAATAGACTTGTACATAACTTTTATATGAAATTAAAGGTATGACATTTGCTTTAGTTCAGTCCTGTAAATTGCACTTTAGAACATAAAGAATGGGCTGATGTATGAATTTGTTGCTCCTCCAAGCAATTTTGCTGATTTTTTAAAGAACAGTTTTATGTTTCATCTATTGAGTAACACATCAAACAGTTATCTTAGTAGATTTAATGAGCATTCATGTATATCTTAACACATATGAGGAACAGTCAGGAACCTCAAAAATAAAACTATTGTGTTTTGCTTTGGTTGTCTAGGACTCACCCAGGCTCTGATGCAAGACGGTGACTAGTTTGATGAAAAGTCCTAACACTTAGGAGGCATAATTAAGAGAAGCATCTGGAAGTATAGAAGCATAACAGATTCATTTAACTTGGCTTGGGTACTCCTTGACTTGATTAAATACACTGTATACTTCACTGTCGTGGAATTGCACAGTGCTACCACCTCCCAGACAAAGAGGAACCAGCAGAACAATAACTCTTATCCTGGATTTTTGGTTTTATTTTTTTTCCCCATCAGAGGCAACATGCAGCATTTGAAAATATAAAATACATAACAAAAGGCGTCCATGCATGACAAATATAGAAATAATCACTATTTCTTTTCTGAATAGTCTTCGGACAAAAGGTGAAGGTTACAATTTTAGCACATGGCCTAACTTCAGATGAAAAACACCCTCCCTAGAAATGATCCTCTATCTACTGATATTGCTGTCCCACTGGCCACTGGTAAGAATTCACCTGACACACAGAAACTGCAAGTTATGCCACTTATATCACTGGAGACCAAAAAGGATCACAATGACATAATTGCTATAGAAAGGCACAGCACAAAACCCCGTGTTAAAGCTAAAGAGAAAACAGACCATTTGGAGTTGTATGCAGGCTTAAGCACTTGGTGGAGTTCAGGTCTACGAAACAGAATCCAGAGCATAAAATGGGCATTTGGGAAGGATATTCGTGGCGTTTTCCAACTGTAAGTTGTTTGTTCACACTAGGTATATAGCAATCCACAAATAAGGGGCTTGCAAAGAGTGCAGAAAATCCTTTCTTTCAGGGATCACTGTGCTTTTAACTTACACACATATACAAGGAAACCACAAACAAACAAGAATAAAAAAGCCCCAAACAAACAAACAAAAACCACCAAAAAAACCCCCCAAAACACTGTGAATTGACTCTGTGTGGAGAGATTAGGGCAGAGAGCAAGTCTCCTGTGATTTGTAAAATCCCCTGCCCTCAATATCAGAAAAGCTGCTCTCTCAGTGGATAGTGCAAATATTTCTAGCACTTTTAAATAACTCATGAGCTAGGATAGAGAACAGTGAGACTATTCCCAAAAAGAACATTTAAATAATCATGCCCCCCCAATCCTTTTTTTATTTAGATGCTTTCAGGAAAGATATTCAGAGGTATAAGATCAAAATGAGAATATTTCATATTACATGAGACCTTATCCATAACTTGATCACTTCTTGCTCTTCTACGTTTCATTCCCTTATGGATGGGAGTGAGGAATTATATTTACTTTTGACTTCAAATCTAATTTAAAAACAGATTGCTATGACAAGCACAACAGAAAACTAGAAATAGACATTCAGGCACTAAATGAATCTAGTGGTTTACCTCAAAGGGAATGAAACTCTCTGCTAGGCATGATAACTGCCTGAAAATTTCTGGGAATTCAGAGCTCCTAATGATAGGCAGTAATCTTTTGGTTTATTGTGTCTCTGGACAGGGCAAAGGATTCACATGGAGGATGGGATAGGTCACTTCCTACTAAATAAATACCCACAGCAGTATGGTTGCTTTGCCAAATGTATGCACATTTTCCCTTAGCTTATAGCCTAGAATGATGCATTACAAACTAAATAAAAAATATATCAATCTTGCTTCCTTGACTTATTTTCAAGTGTGCCATTGAAAAACCAGTAGATTTTCAAAATGCCATAAATGAGGCAGTAAAACAAAAATAAGAGCTTAAAACTGTTCCCTGTTCACCTATGAAACATAATGTTTTGAAGGTTTTCTCAGATCACCCCCTATTCTTCATATCCTGTAGTAATCCAACAGTTACTAATCAGTCAAATATGTTGGGGTGGGGGGGAAAGGTTGCTTTTAGCAGACAGGTGGCAAGGTTTTAATTTGTAGCTGATAATTTGCTACTGGAAGCTTACCCTGATTAGTCTTCTTATGGCACTAACAGTTTTTGAGGTAGTGTGAATTACCTACTGTGTATGTTTTTACCACCCATTCAGGGATGAAAATGAGTTACAACCTAGGCCTCAATTAAAGCTTGAAATAAGAAAACCTGAAACTTCTTTTATGTCCTCACTTCTGAAGAATAGAATTATTTGCTTCTGATATTATTGGAATTGTAATTCACACTCCTGAAAATCCAGCAATGGATCTTTCAACCCTTTACAATGAAGCACATTTCAGCTGTTACCCAATTATGCTGCCTTTGCTCCAAGTCAAATCATCATCCAACAGCTGAGAATTGAAACAGACTCCATTTGTGAAAATGAACGGTGTATTTATCTGTAATGCAGAATGTTTTTAAGTGTTACTCTAGCTGTCATGTAGAAATTAGGATGTTATTGCTTGTTCTATTAATTCTCATTTCTGGGAAACTGATTTGTAAGTTGGTCTCATCAGAACTATATGGTAGGCTTTTCAATCTGCATTGTATGCAAACCATGCCTTAGGCATTACAACAAGCAATATATTGACCATGATTTTAAGCATCTGGCTTAAAATAAAAAACTCATCATGAGAGTCATTACTTTTCAAAGGGGAATCCATGTTGCCCTTTTTGTACATCGGTGCTTAGTAGTCCACTGATCTAAACTGACTTTCCCACAGGATGATGGAAACAATATGGAACTAATAAATACAAATTACAGGAAATAATATTCCCCTTACCTAAGTTTCGCCACTTTCTCTTCACAATGTACAAGTATTGTCAAGTTATCATTTGGGGCATGTTTTAATAAGTAACCATATACAAACATCCTTCACTTTTACCGAGGAATCTAAAATGGCAATTTTCTCTGTTTGCCACAATAGTGTGGAATCTTATTTTAGGTTTCATTAATAATATTTTTAAGGAATGGAATAGTGAGAGGAATTCTAATGTTGAATATCATTGCAAGTATTTTATTCAGTCACTATTCGCAGGCTCCTATAGATGATGCGAGACAGTGTAACAGTAAGCAATAACGCAACTGGCAGGATAACAGCTAGGAGACAGGACATTCTTCATTAAAAGGAAAAAAAATTACAATCACCTAGAGTAATGGGGAACATTCTGGCCTACCAAAACCACAACATACTTGTTTAAATGGCTACCCTCTGAAAAAAAGTGAAATTATTACATCTTAGCTAATGTCAAGAAGCCTAGTGAGATTAAAACTAGCTGAAGAAGCCTATCTGTACTGAAATAAATTCTCTCACCTCCTCTGTGATTATACTTTTAAAAGTCAGAGAAGTCACATGCAGGCAAAGCAAAACTACCACATTGATGAGTGACCATTGCCAATTTAGGTACTTGGTGTTAAAGTGGTATTTTTCCTCTGCAATACTTTTAAGGAATCCTACACAGACTGCATATAAACCTATTGGGTTTAATCCCTGTTAAATTAAATAAGTCTTTTTCAGGCAGAAAAAGTGTCCAATATCGATTTCTCTTTCTCCTCTACATCTGTTACAATTTCTGCTTATTATTCTCTGGTTTTGTGGTAAAAGGACTTATTTAGACTTCCTTTGTCTTTTACCCCTCATTACCCTTTCATAGCAGGTTTTGTCATGCAGTCACTGTCAAGTTCTTTCTTTTATTATAAAAGTGACATTTAGAATAATGAACTTCATCTAATTCCATTTTTGTCATACAAAGGTCCAGGTTCTCAGCTGCTATAAACTTGTGTATCCCTCTGAGGCCAGTGCATCTGATTTGCGCAACTTTATTTTAAAAAAGACTGCCAGATGCAAAAATTTCTTCCAAAATATTAAAATAATATGGGGATTTTGTCCTAGATTCATTAGACTTTACTTTGGACATCTAATTTAGGTGCTCTCTCTCAGCTAAATGCAATGCTTCGGGTGTGAATGAATTGCCCAACACCAGGAAAAAATTTAGACCTTTTCTGTTCATTTTTTCAAAGTTGAGGTCACAGTATTGTAGCCACCAAGCTTCTCCAAAAGAAAAGTCCTATGTGGCTAGTAAGGATGCTGCCATTGTCTGCTATTGCTACAGAAATACGAGGATAATGCACCATTACCACATTTAACATGACCTGGCTACCTCATGGAATTGTCTGGGCCAGAAAGCATTAAAGGGATGTAAAAATGAGACTTGGCTTGAGCTATTCACTGTGTACAATCAGTGCAACACAGACCTTCATATTAGCCCTAAAGAAGCAGCTGGTTTATGCTATCCACTTTCTCATCTTCAGCTATTTTTAAATTTAAATTAATATCTGGTTGCAGATTATTTACAATATGTTAATTTTGAGTCTTTCAGTGTATTCTTCAGTGTGACTGGTCATTCAAGTTACTTTTTTATTCTGCATCTTCTTTTGATGACTCAAAGATTTTGGACATAAGACTGGCAAGTTATGAACAGTGAACAACAGAGAGGTATGAAGGTTCATACCTGCATTTTCCCATACAAATGCAGTTATTCATAACATTCCCTCCCATTCGTGTCTTCTTTACACTGTGTTCACCACAGTAGCCCCTGAATGTGTATTAAGTGGTCTCTTCTACTGTGTATTAAGATGCACAATGCACATTTATTCCATGCTTATTTTGTACTGCTTACAAGCAAGGAAAAGAATGTAAATTTTTAAGCAGTGAAGTGCTTTGTATTTTTTATTATTTGTCAAAACTTGCAAATAAGAGGCCCTAGTACATGTGAATTTTACAGTTTCATATTTGTTTTAGATTCCAGTTGCATCTTCAGATGCATTCAGTATTCAGACCATTCTCACCAAAAACCTTTATGAATGATATTGCATATACATTCCAACAGCAACACAGTCTATAAGGTTCAAAAGTAATTTTCTGTTATACAAGTAAACCTTTCCTTTTTCTATTAAGGTATGGTTAGACTTGTTCCTATAGATTTGGAAATAGAAATTGCTGAAGAATATAGTATATCTGAAAGAAAATAACCTATTTTTTATGTTAAAAAGATAACCCCTGGGTTGATGAAAAAAATATAGATCTGCTTTGAAGAAACCATTAGTAAAATAAAGAAAATTATAGAATATTTATTTTAAAAAGTCCTATTACTAGAAAAATCAGGATGCCTCAGATCCTAATTCCCATTCTCAAGAGCATATGGAACGCACCAGTACCACCTACCTTATACCACACACACAAGAGACTGAGTGTCAGTGTAAGACTATAATTTTTTGTAAGTACTGAACATTGGGTCCTGCCACACAGAAACTTGGTAACCACAATAATAAGCAACTGTCTTGTGCAACACAAAATCCAGTTTGTACAGTGCTTTGAAACATCATGACATTTCAAAGTAATTTACCAGATATATACAATAACTGAATAATACAGTCTGCAGCTCCAAGTTGATGACGGTAAGCAAAGGGAAAACAAGTGAGTTTTCTCTACTACCAAGGTAGGGAATCTTTCTGTTCCTTAATCTTTTCCTCTCCTGGGGCTGTCAATTGTGCAAAATGGTTTGAAATTATGGATTTTTTTTTTCCTCATGGACTACAATTTGCTCAGGGACCATTCAAGTAAACAAAGTAATTCAATTTATGTTCTGGTTGCCTCTTTCCCTACTGTATTTACAATGCATTTTCTGTAATTGTTACAATATTGATCAAGGAGTGTATTGTAAATATTCTAGAGAGTGGTAGTGAGTTCTATGTGTGGAAAAAGTCAGATTATGTCAGTCCATATCTATTTTATGCACACAAAGATCCACACAAAATTTTACTTTGATCAGATCACACTTTTGATCCATTTTGCATATTCTGCAAAAAAAACCTCAAAAAAATCTACAACCTGACAAATACCACAAGCTAAATAAAATTGGAGCTGTGGCACTATTGAAACCAATGAGCGTGTCAGTGCTGCAAGCACTGTACTTTGAAAGTCATAATGTACACAGTTTCCAAAGAGTATAAAAGAAATTCCTTTTGAAATAAAAGCTTAACCAAAGTAGACTCTTTTGAAGCCCATGTTCCATTCTACTGTATTAACACAGAAAAGAAAGAGGAAAAAAGAGTGAAAATCAGTACCCAGCAAATATGGCGTTTACATTTAATACTCTCTAGGTTATCCATAATGGTTATGATTTGCTATGTGCATTTTCCTTTATATTCCCCACCAAAACTCTCTATGGAAGATATTTCAGCTAAAAACACTGTTAACTTCTTCATGTCTCTTACCAAGCATCCCTGAAGAGAAGAACATTTAAATTACAGCGTGGCTTCCTTGACAGGCACGTTAGCGTTGGCAGGGATCCCCAGAGCAGCATGGTGGGGTGAGCACTCTGTCATCTGCTGTTACATTTCCAGGTCTGCCTGCAGGTTTGGGGGCTTCACATGAGTTCTGTTACTGCCCCAGGTAACATGACAAGCAAGCAGAGTTGTATTAACCAGAGCTTTATTAGACATGCTCAGGAGCCTGCAATCTGTGCTGTGATCAGCAGCCTGCTCCTCAGCAGCAGACCAGCCACTTTGAGTTGCCTTTTCTGTTCCATCTTCTGTTGAAACCTGAGGCTCTCTCTCAATCCAATGTAGTAAGTTACTCTACAGCGCTGTTTCAGAAGTTGCACAACTATGGCTTTCACAAACCAGAAGTAGACTTTTTAACTTTATAACATGCCAAGGTGTGAGAACCCCATGTCACATGAGTAGGGGTAGATATGAACAGCAGGAGGAGGGGAATAAGGGACGTGTCCTATTCATTAATTCACAGAATGACTGGGTTGGAAGAGACCTTTAAGATCATCGAGTCCAATGATGCAATTATGGAAGAGTTACCACACCCAAATATATGGGACAATGGCTATTAATGCTGCATCAGCCCAGGCATGACTGAGAAACATAGGCCTAGGGCACAACACTGGCCATTTGCTGTCTCCTGTCCAGCTCCACATCCTGCACCAGACACATGAAGCAGTCAAGGAAACTCATGTCCTGTGTATAGTCTGCAATATGAGATGATGAAGGAAATGTGAAGAAGGAAGATTGAGAACTGACATATCCAGGAGAACGTATGACATACTGGTCTGCCAGTGTTTGGCACTGTTATTGCACTTTATGCATTCCTACATATACAGTGGTATGGTGGATGAAGACTGAATATTGAAAGATGAGGATTCTGTTCATCGACTGATTTTATTAATTCTAAAACCCACAGCCTTTGGGTACCAGTCAGCATTCTACTCTCCCTTTACAATTGCAATGCAGAGAGTGAAAATTCATGGTTACACATAATAATCAGAAAAAAAATATTTCTTGTTTCTCAGCACATGCACTGTCCATGCATTGACAGAGTCTGTAAGGGTGGAAGGTTGCACATTCAGCCTCAAACCTGAGAAAGGGGAAATGGACAAACTCAGAGTAATTGCACTTACTCTGCCCTGTCACTGACCTCAACATCAGTCAGGGTACACCACACTTTAAAAAAGCAGCAATGGGGTCAAGTGAAAGCAGTTGAGCTCCTCTGCTGCTACAGATCAAGTCTGAGTCAAACTATTTTGATGAAAGACTGTTCATGTAGGTGAATTACATGTGGTGGCCTTGTGATGTCCTGTCCATGGGGAACTGGGCTGAAAACAACAAACCCATTGTACATGCACATATAGAATCATAAAATCATAATATGGCTTGGGTTGCAAGAGACCTTAAAGATCACCTTGTTCCAACGCCCTGCCATGGGTAGTGGCACCTTTCACTGGACAGGGGGCTCAGAGCCCCATCCAACCTTGCCTTGAACATCTCCAGATTATGTGATAAACCTAACTATAAATTAAGATATTGAAACTTTCCCAAAAACTCAATACTAAACAATGTAGTAGCTGTATTTTAGATAACTGGACTCTGAATCTGAGTTTGTAGTTATTTCTTATATTGAAACCTGAATTCCATTTCTGATTCTTACAGTGTTTTGTAGATACAATCAGCAGCTGAGCAACAGCACTCTAAAATGAACCAGAATTTTACTTTGTAGCTAATTGAGTCTCTTTAGCCATGGTTATTCATCAGTTCTTAATTCATTTTTCCCTCAAATATGGAGCAGTTCTTTTAGTTGGCCTGATCAGGTTTATAGGCAAAAAAAAATTCTGTCTACTGTGAAATTTGCAGTTTTTTCATCATAAAAAAAAATTATATATAGCCTTTATAGTACTCATACTGCACTAAAAGAAGTATCCTACTTGCAACATCAACCTCAGTAGCTAGAGACTGTGTAAGTTGTGTGGTTATGTTTGTTGTAGAAAAGGTTGTCCCCTTGTCTATGGATCCTCCCATATCTTTGCCAAAAAATCTGTTAAGTCTGTCAAATGTGGGCCAACTGTCAAATGTGGGTAAGCTGTCTCTACTTCCCAGACCAACTTGAAAAACATTTTTTTCAGAGCTCTTCATTCCTATATTAACACTTGTTTTACCTTCTCTCTGGGGTATTCCAAACAATTATTTATGGAGTGTCTTTATTTTTTTGTTTGTGAATAGAGACAAAAACCCCATTCAACTCTTCATCATCTGAAGCAATGAAGCTTGCTTTTCCATGGATTTCTCAATTGTTGACTCTACTATCAACAAAAGTGCAGACCTCTGCTGCACTGGGATCAGTAAATGAGATGATCTGATTCCCAGATGTGCTTTGTGGTGTCTTTTAAGATGTGAATTATCAGAGAATGCTTCTTCTTCACTTAGGACCTCAAATACATTTTGTTGGGTATCCTATCCAATAGATATTGCATTTGAAATCCAGTGGAACTCGGAAACTGTCTTCTGACGTGATTAGCAGAGGACATAGATAAAAAGTCAGGAAAAAATTGAGACAAATACATCTGTTTTCAAAAGGAAACAAGGCTTGAGGCATTTACACAATGGTTACAAACATGAAGAACAGGTATCACATTGCTGATAGATTATATATAGATATAGATATAGATATAGATATAGATATAGATATAGATATAGATATAGATATAGATATAGATATAGATATAGATATAGATATAGATATAGATATAGATATAGATATAGATATAGATATAGATATAGATATAGATATAGATATAGATATAGATATAGATATAGATATAGATATAGATATAGATATAGATATAGATATAGATATAGATATAGATATAGATATAGATATAGATATAGATATAGATATAGATATAGATATAGATATAGATATAGATATAGATATAGATATAGATATAGATATAGATATAGATATAGATATAGATATAGATATAGATATAGATATAGATATAGATATAGATATAGATATAGATATAGATATAGATATAGATATAGATATAGATATAGATATAGATATAGATATAGATATAGATATAGATATAGATATAGATATAGATATAGATATAGATATAGATATAGATATAGATATAGATATAGATATAGATATAGATATAGATATAGATATAGATATAGATATAGATATAGATATAGATATAGATATAGATATAGATATAGATATAGATATAGATATAGATATAGATATAGATATAGATGATATAGATATAGACATAGCTGATATAGATATAGACATAGATAGATTATATGGATATAAAACTGAATAAACTTTGTCCACTAAACAGCTTTGTCCGGTAAACAGTAAAGTTTCAGGCAGGGTAAGCTATGTGGTTAAGTGGAGTAATAATTGACCAGCAGACAGGTCCCAGAGGTGGTTTTCAGCAAGGAATTACCAGAAAATGGGGGTGTGTCTAGTATGTGAAACTGACACTGGGCTTGACCCCATTTAAAATTCGTATCCACCATATGGCAGTAAATAAACTATCAAGGTTGATAGAAGTGGCAGGTAACACAGAGATCAGGAACACCACAGAGAGCAGTCAAGATGACATAGTGTGCTGGGTCCATCCATGCAAAATGTCAACATAACACAATGCAAACTTATGCACTGAAGAACAAGAAATTAATATTCATAAAAAGAAAATCACTGCATGCTGGAAAACAGTGGCTGAATGGGACTGGAGGTCATCACAGAAAAGTATCTTATCATGAGATTCCTGACTGTGTGGAAAGGCTTCCGTGGCAAATGGCTGGTCAGGTCCTTAGAGCTCCCAGGAACACAACTCCAACAGGCCTCATCTCCACATGGGATGGTGGAACATGTGCTGTACCTGGAATGGTACAGGCTCTCAGCTCAACCCAGCCACCTACACTGAAGATGATAAAGGAAATGACACCATGTCTGAATTTCTGCGCACAATTTTATGTGTGAAAATGAACAAAGGGGCTCAGTGGCAGAACACATTAATATGGAATCCATTTATTGTTTGAGAAATACTGCAGCATAAAGCAGGTCACACTGAAACTGAGTTTTGATGTCTCTTTTTAGTTCTTATTTATTCCCATATGAAAGGCCCAGGAATACAAACAGAAATGGTATCATAGCTCACAAGCTAGGTGCTTTTAAGGGATCCATCTTGCAACACCTGTCTATAACCAATTCTACAGTTTTCAGAAACAATGCATTGAGATGTGGTATTTTCAAAACAATGAAGAAAACTCTGAACAGGCAAACCTGAGGTATATTTTTTGTCACTCCATAGAACAAATTTTTAAAAAAAAATAAAAGTCTTTGTGACTTTAAAAATGTATTTTCTTACCCAGATAATACAAAAATGGTAACATGACACTGTACCAATGTACAAACTAAGTATATTTTTAAGAAGCTGGGGTCAGCTCCTAGAGCCAGACAGCACACTGACCCACAAGACCCATCCATGGCTGGCCACTTACTTCTAGAGAAAATCACCTGGCTTTGTGCTGCATGAATAAAGAATTTTAGGGACCCACATGAACAGAAGATCAACTACGGTATGTGGGAATTCTGCAAAAAACATTTTTCTTTCTCTTAAGTATTTTAGTGGCCTGGGGGGTTTAGGAGCACAGTAATGACTATTGAGTGCTGTCCACCATGCTGCAAAGTAGGCAGCTCAGGAGTGGAGTATTTAGATCAGATGAAAAATAAATAAAATAAATAAAATACATGCATTGACTGGGAAAACAGAAAGGTAAGTTTGTGTGTCACACAGAGAACCAGGCAGGTGGCACAGAAATGTCTGGCAACTGTTTCTAATTGGAATTAACTTCTAAAAGGAGCCTTTCCAGCAGGTCCACAGACCAAGAACTGTCACATTATTGGATGACGACGTAAACCATGCAGTGTCTCAGATTCCTTATTGAACAGTGACTGAGCAGATGCACAACCAGATCGTCTCGAAAAAAGGCTGTAGAAGTAAGAAGGTTCATAAATGTGTGATTTTTATATTTATTATTCTGCATGCAAGCATAAGCACCCATCTATTCAATGCACTCTTTGAAGCTCACAGAACATACTTAAAAAGTATGTAGTATTTGTTTTGCCATATACCTGTGCTAAAGCCATGCCCATCAGTTTCCTTAAAACAACTTAATTTTAGAGTTGTAGTTAAATTGAGAAAGGCTTTATAATTAAAAGAAAAATGCTGGTTATGCAGGTGATAAATATTTCCTTTTAGATTTAGATTTGTATTAGACATTCATCATATACAGTATCCAAAAAGAAGCTCAGGCTGCGTTTTGCACTGGAGTTAAGAAAGGAAGGAGGGAATACAATAAACTAGAAACTTGTAATTTGTTTCTCTGTGAGGAAAATTTGGTTTATATATTAAGACAGGCTTATAAATCTGATAAAATTAATATTAGCATAAACCTGTATCATTTATCAAAAATATTGTAACACAATTGTAAAAACATTAAAAAATCAACAGAAATACAATAATTTAACTTGCACTCTTTCTAGTTTGATGCTAATTACATGAAGCAAAAAAATACAAAATTGATAGAATAATTGGCATATTTCCTTATCTGTTCTTTTAAAAAACATTTTATTTTAAAATGTAATTTTTTAAAACTGCTTTTATACTAGCACAACCACAGACCACTGCCACTCGTTGGACAAAAACACCCCACTTCCACAGCTCCCTAAACCACAAGGCCAAAGACTCGAGTCTTGTAATTTCAGAGAAGCAGGCCAAGCATACACTTTTCTACAATGTATAAAGGGTTCTGTGTGATCTGAGGCAACACCAGGTTAATTGGAAACAATACCTAAAAGCTTGAAGATGCTGAACACAGCAACACATTGTGCTAGAGATTTGGAAAAGTGTATCTGTATGGAAATTCTTTTCCGACTTTTCTCCCAACAACCACCTGCCTGTTGCAAATACAAACAAACAATGAAAGAATACAGAATACAGAATCTGAATGCTTGCTTGTTTTCCTCAAGACAAGAAGTTATATCATCAGGGTGTCCTGTGGCCTGCAAAAGAAGGGAGGTAGTTCAAAGGCTAAATGCAGCTGAAATGGAGGCTACAGGTCTGCGCGCAATTGCTCTGTGACATTTCTGCATGTAATTACCATCCGTCTGTTTTAGGCAGACATCCATCTCACTGGTTGTGCATTCAGACACTCCATTTGCATGCATGCTTATGGTAATTTCAATTGTAAATATAGTGGGGAAATTGACCTCAGGCCTTGATTTTTTTTTTTTTTTTTTTTAATGCGCTCCACATTTATAAGAGCAGAGATGGAGCTGCCACTCCAAAATTCTGCTGTTCAAAAATATCAGTATATTACCTGGATTATTATTTGGTTTCCAAATATTCAGAAGTGAAGGAAAGGAGAAGGGGAGAACAGCTGTAAACAAGAGTAAAGACATGTTTGAATGAGCAGGCAGAGCTTAGGAAAAGAAATAGAATGACAATTTTGTGATTTACAGATTAAACATTCCAGGCAAAAGCTGTGTATGAAAGCAAGATTCAGCCCTGTTCCAAATAACAGCATAGCCCTTCAGCTGATGCAATTCAGCAAAGCTCCATTGGAAACAATGAAGCTACACTGATTTACACTGGCTTGAGATCTTGCTCAATATGTTTATAGCTTAATGGCTCAGTATTAATCTAAAAATCAGAAAAATAACAACTTGTCATTTATTTAACCCCAGCATGATGGAAGGTTAAACTAAATACAGAAAGCCCATAACAAATAGCAGGGACATTCTAAGGTCACCAAATGAAGGCTGTCATTTTTGTATTCAGGCCAGTGATAAAAGAGTTTTTAAATGTTTGGACATTCAATCTATGTAGTGCCACAACCTGAACATACCCCTTTGCCAAACACAGGCTCACTAAATCCTCTTGGAATGTTGTTTACCTCTGAATAAATCAAATTTGACAGAGTAGGTTAACTTTACAGATTCATTTTTCAATCACAAATGATTGATATTTTTTACAGAAAGCAAGCTACAAAATTCTTACTGCAAAACTGACTATTGGAAGTCATATTGTTCTTGGGTGTCATATGAAATCCAAGCAATTTTTCAAGGACTTTGTTTCATAGCTATCCACCCTCTCTGTGAGAACACAGCAGTGAGTGTACCTCAAATGAGGATCACCCAGCAGAGATAGTTTATCAATTATTTTAAGTTGGTGTCTCTCTCCCAGAGGCTGAACATGCTATACTGTGTAAAAATAGTGTTTTACAACACTAGTTCAGTGCTAAAATCCCAAATCCATTATCTAGGCTTTGGTCACACAACAATAAAGAACAGGCTCATGAAGAAAACTGAATGAAAGCTGAGAAGGTTTATTGTTAGCTGATTAAAATCAAATCATAACAGAAAATAGAAAAGGGAGCTAGAGCTAACTTCTATCATTTGATTTTAAAATATAATTTCTTAAAAGGCCAGAAATAATAATATAATAAACCCTTCATGTTAAAATTGTATGTATTTCTTGTTCCCTTAATTAAAAATAAATATGCACATAAAGGTTGATGCCAGCAACAATATTCATCCATTGCATTGCTTGTTTTTCCTACTGAATGTGCTATTTTGGTTAGTTTCTGTTTAATTATTATACTAGTACTGCTTGAGGCTGTCTGATATGGGTGTCTATAGAAAAATGACCGTAATTCACTTTTATTATTATAATGACCTTGGTCTATGACAGGACTGAATTAAATATCAGTGAGAATTTACACAATTCACTGTGCTCAGGTTTATGCCACTTAACATTCTGTGGTTAACTGGAGCACCTAAGTTAGGTGGCTGGATTTAGATGTACATTTGTCCTGAGGCTCTCTATACTGTCAATGAAGACTGAGAGGCACTGCCAAAAGGCAGTTCAGATCTCAGATGAATGGAATTACACTTTGGGGTGCCTGCTGCCTACATTTACTTTAGAAGTATCCTAGGATAAGTGTTTCTACACTCAGTGCATCAACTGAATGCTTAACAGTTATCTGGGGTGTGTATTATACACACATTCTATGGAAACACATACTCTCAAATTGCTAATATTCAATATTATTTTAGAAAAATAGTATTTCTTGAGCACAAAGACAACAACCGGTTAAAAAAAAAATCCAGTGTTCAAATCACTGCTTTGCACTCATATTCTTGGTGTTTCATTGGAAAGCTGTCTTAAGTGCTTGAAAATCAACTGTTTGTCAAGCAACATCAACTAATTTCTACTGTCTTATACATCTAACTGTTCACCAGCTTAACTTTTATTCTTTTTCAATGTGGTCTAAAGGTATTGTGCTAATAATCTCAGATACCCTCATTACGCATGGGCAAATACCTTATTTGATAACTTTACTTTTCCTAACCATATTTTACTGCCAAACCATTAAGCATTTTATTTGAGGAATCTACTTTGGTGGGATATAGGCAGGATAAGTATTAAGTGCTCAGAAGCTGTTCTTCATTCAGTGCAGCTAGGGTGTAAAATAGTTTCTTTAAATTCTAGGTATAAATCCCTTTGATATCAACTGCAGTATCTCTCCTGACTTTCAGCAACCATCTCTCCCTGAGAGCCTGTTGGTTCTTGGTTATAAATAGTGTCAGGTTAAGAAACTGAACCCAGACATTCACTACCCCCTATACATGTTGTTTCCCCTACAGTACTGTTTTAAGAAGTGCCAACTCCTCCATTCTTGTTGCTTTTAAAGGAAAACCAATTCCTGATCACTTTTTTGACAGTGGAGGCCTAGGCACCTATCTAGAGGAGATAGAATCAAATATCATATATATTTCTATATCCCAATGATAGACAGACTCTCTTTGGTACTCTCCTGCCTTTCTAGAAAGGTTACCTGTAGAGTTCTTTCTGAGGAACAGCCTAAAAAAGGGGATAGGAGGACCCTAGACATGGAGTATAAAATGAAAACAGAGTAAGATATTTTAACATATGTATATGTATTTAGCAGTAAAAGAAAAGCAAATAACTAAGAACAGTCTCTTCCACTTAAGAATCCAAAATGGTAAATCTGTGTTATTCAATCAGTGCTAAAAAACCAAATTAATTCCAGCACACAGTTAATTTTAATGGGCAAGTAAAGAAATTATAAAATGAGCAGTTTCTAATAAGACTATCTTAACTAAAGCATAAAGGCCATTGCTGCTGAACAGATATTAGGCCTCAATCAGGATTTCTTTTTCGATTTAACCCTGGTATGTCCTACCATGGCAGGCTTCCCATGAAAAAGAATAATGGAACGGTAAAACACACAGGTATTGATTTAAAATTTGGATTTCATAATTTGAAATGAAATACTTTAGGGTGCATAATTCACATCTGACCCTTTGGAGGTTAGCAATCTTGCTAACTAAAGCTATTTTCATGTTAAATATCCAGTTAGGATTTCCATCACTTCTGTTCTAGATATTTTAATCCAGTGTTCAATCATGGCTGAAAAGTCTCTCTGGTTTATTTTTATGGAAGGATAAGGCAACAAATAAGCAAGCAGGGCATGACTGTCTAAATTATAGACTAGATCTAGACCCCACCGTTCTTAACTGGATTTATAGCTAGAGATTTGGATAGACATTTTTTTCTGGTTTTAGCAGTTCTCCCTCCACACTACTGTACTACAAGAAGAATGCAACACTTTTGAAAAGTTTTTGCAGAAATAAAGGCAAAACCGCAAAGAAACAAAAACAATGAGGGAAAGATCCAAAGTTCCAAATATCAATAAGAGAGTGTCCATTACATCCATGTAGGTATGAGAGTTACTGGTTCAAGCCTTCAATTAATCTTAGGGTCCCATTTTCTAGGTAAGTTCTTTAACTATCCTGATGTATATCTGAGCAGGACAAAACTTTGCCATTTAGCTCGGTTTTGTAAAAAATTAAAGATTCATTTTTCTGCTGCATCTACATGGAATGTAGGCAACCTAGGCAGACTAATTAAGAAGAAGGTCTTCAATTTAGGTCTTACATCTACCAGAGATATCACATAATAAGCAGGCAAGTGTTCACTACATTGTGTGTTATCCTAACCTTGCAAATTTTTTTTTAATTTTCTTTTTTTTCCTCAAAGTCTATTTTAAGGCTCTAAGCTATTAATAACCTCAATTTTCCCATAAAAATTTTTGGTAAATGTTGCCAGGATCTATTAACTCCCTTAATTTAATAGCCAGAGCTTTAGTGTGCAAGCAACTACAGAAATTATACTTCATGGATATTTCCCCTCATCTGAACTGCCTTCAGTAGAGAGGTGCTGGAGAAAAGGAATACATTTAATAATCAGAGTTACTAATGAACAGAAGAGTGAGCTGTTACAACCCACCCACGAATAAACAGGAAACAGGAGACTTCAGTGCAAAGTTCAGGCTTAATTAGACCCACAGTTTTTAAGTGCAGCCTGCTCTGACTTCTGCCTGGCACAGGACACACAGCCACATCTGGTAATTCATACAATGCCTGGTAAGGAATCCACCCATATTTTTCCTCAAGATTCTTGATATTGTTATTTAATCATCCACTCATTTTTCATCCAGCTTTCTGCTGTTTCATGGTAAATTTCTCACTCTCACCCTCCTTCACTTTGAACAGCTGCAGTATGTAACATACACTATCATTTTCCTATAATTTTTTCCCTACAAATTGTCATAATGAAGATACTGTTATCTATTTTATCTTTTATTTATAATAATAATAAAAATAATTATTGTCATTTGCTGTATTGGAAGGACTTAAAATATTTGGATATATTAAAAATTTAATCTAGGGTCACAATATCCCCCATCCTGTGAGGAAGTCAGATATTGTTGAGCAAGTGATAAGCAGGAAGGAGTTGGTGATTCAAAGATTTTCAGTCCTGCTGCAGCCTTGGCAACAGTCTCATTACCCTCAATGTCCATGTAGCCAGGATTTCACCCCAATGTTAATTTGAAATTTCCTTCAACAGTTGCATCACTTAGATTGTGAAATAAAAAGGAATTAATAAAAAAGGGACTTGTCCCTTAAGGTATCTCCTACTTACTTTTCTAGATAGAAAGCAAGCAACAATGCAATAAAAGATAATGAAAAATTATAATGCCTGGTGACAGGACCAGAGCAATGGGCACAAATGGAAATGCAAGATGTTCCTTGTCACCTTTTTACTCTGAGGATGCCTGATCACTGGCACAGGTTGCCCAGGGAGATTGTGGATGTATCTCTGATCTTGGAGATATTCAAAAGCCATCTGGACATGGTCCTGATCCAGCTCTAGGTGGCCCTGCTTGAGCTGAGTGGCTGGACTAAATGACCTCCAGAGGTCCCTTCCAAACTCAAGCACTCTGTGATTCTGTAACACCTGCCAAATGGATTTAGACTACTTGGCCCAGGCAAATGCTGTTATTACTTCCTTACCAGATATTACCAAACAAATTTTTACCATGATCCTGCAAAGAAAAGGTGCCTGCAATCCTTCTACAGAAGTAGATGTGTGGAGCACAGTAATCACAGTCTCCTGCAGTACCTCCTAAGATGTCAGCCAGCAATGGCAATTGCCCTCCAATCTGATTAATAAAAGAATATTTCCAAAAGATAGCATGATTCCATGCATTTGCACAAGTTTCCTGTAGGACAGATTTCCAGTGACCTTAGCCAGCAGCTGTAATTATTCATTAAATAAAGGCCCCTTTTCAGAGCTAAAGAAAGTGAGGACCAGCTTCATGCTGCCTAGATTACAGTTCAAGATGAGCAATATTAACTTTAAACAGCAAATTAATCTTTTTATAGACAATGTTTAATCCGTGGGCAGAACCTTATAGTTATGAGCACCACCAGGAGCAATACATATAAAATTCACTGTTGAGAGAGACCGAAGCTTATGATAGATTTCAATTCCACTTAACGTTTCAAATAAGGATTTAAATGGGATTTGGGGATGTCGAGTGAGAGGGGTGGCTAAACCAGTCATTTGCCAGGGTGGTGCACTTGCTGTGAACTCATTGTGTGTGGTTTCTAGACCAAAAAACACAAAGTAATAGAATATGCCTTTTATTATATAATTAGATTCTGACTATACATACAATTTTAAAATAGTATTAATGTAGACAATAAAATATATTAAACAAAACAATAAAAAGAACAATGTCTTATCAGGTCACCTGTCTTATATGCCTTTGTTAAACCTCATGAAACTGAGCTAAAAATGCTTCAATATTTTTTGTCAGACACTGCAATTAAAGAAAAATTCAGTGAGCAAGTCTTTTTCCCAATGACTTTTTTATATCTTAGATACCCTGCAAACATGCAAAACAGAAAAAAATATTATTTTTCTTATTGATTTAGTCAGTTGGTAAAAAGGGTATGACAGTAAAGGGAATGTACAGTACCTGTGTTTTGATCTTTCTTAAGGTTGTAATAGAGAGGTTATACATTTCATCTGAGCTGACAGCAGTTTGAAATGTTATAGATAGGCTTCCTGAGCACAACCATTATTTACTGTTTGACTGTAATGTCAGTCTTTTTCTGCTTTTTCAATATTGTTTGCACTTTGCCTCTGTGAAAAGGGTCTTGATTGAACTATACAAGAGGAGATATTTCTATCTTTCTATGGGATCAATGAAGATGTGTTTACAGGTCCAGGACACAGTGTACACACCACAATAATGGATTTTAGTCTGTTTGTTGACTGAAAGCTCCTTTTCTTTGTAACTTGTCAATCTTGCATCTATTACTTGATTGCAACATAAAAGGCTATTTGGACAAGCTCTAAAACAACAACTGTATCAATCTAACCGAAGTGGTTAGCTGCACTAAGTATGCAGCCTTTAGCAAGATAAATCACTTAGAACTTGAAATCATGCAGGACTTTATTTGTGCCTCCATCTATCATCTCTACTGCATGCACAGTTTTCTTGAAAATGTTTTTATTGAAGTGGTACTCATCAACATGTGATTGCACTGAAATAATGAAAATTAAAGCCACACACAATTAACTTTTGTAATTCTGAACATAAGTAGAAACCATATGAATGTATCCAGCATGTACCTTTTCCATAACTGATCTCTTGTATCCTATAATGACCAACACATATGTCATCAAGAGTGGCTATCCTTAGCTTCTAGACCTCACATTTTTAATGTTGTCCATTACAGGAGCACAGTCTGAATTTCCTTACCTCTTTAGGTAGTGAGAAATGCATAGCCTGAAACTTCTCATTACATTTATTGAGTCTTGAAACACACATTAATTCATAATCCAAACAAAAGTATTCATCCCCTAAAACAAAATACAGTTAAATTATTTGAATGTATGACCTTCAAGTGCAAAGAAACTCCACAGGGAGACAGCATGCAGCACAAGCTCTGTCAGAAACCTTATATTGTTGCACAGACAAAAAAAAAGAAAAAAAAAAAGAGAAAAACCCATCAAACAAAAGACTCTGTGAATACTATAATGAATCCAAAAGAAGTGAGACCTCAGGGAGTGTGAGCCAACAGGGTGAGTTTGCCCTAGACTACCACAGAGGTAACTTTGGTGAGCTAAAAGTGTTTGCAGGGACAAACACTCTAATCACAGCAGCAGGATTAGCAGAGACAGAAACTCAGAGTTCAACAATAGCTGTAATCAGCAGTGAATTTTCTTGGGTTTCCTTTCTGCTTTGTGCTAACTAGAGCCAGCAGTGGGAGCACCTGAACCTCCTAACTCTAGTGCTTTCCAGCTCCAAAGGTCCAAATGAGTGCAGTCTGTTGGCCACACATGGCAGGACAGCAGTGAATTAAAAATATCATTTTCACTTCACAACAGAGTTTTAAGACATGCATCAGTTTGGGCTCCAGCACATTTCTAGCAAACCACTGCAACTGTACAGAATTGGATATGCTTTTCTAGAAAGCCAAACACTGAACCAAAGGTGATACTGAAAGAAATGTTGGGAAAGTTGGTACAGCTCTGAAAAAGAGCCAACAAAAAATGATGTCCTCTTAACAAGGTTTAGCCATTTGAAAAGTATTCATAAACTGCAGAACACTGATGCATTTTCTTACCATAGTGGTAATTTCTAAAATTATCATTGCTAGAAGCAGCTATTTCTCAATTGGAGTAGCAGAACAATAGTTGGCTGGACCCACACACTGTAATTCCCTAGAAGCAAGCACAGCAACATGAGAAGATGAAAAGGACAGCAAACACCTGTTTCAAAAATAATTTCCTATTCTGCAGTGATTAGGCTGCTATCAAGGGAAAATGTTGCAGCCTCAGTGGTATCATACTGGAAAGCTTCAATGGCAGTAATAATTTTAGTAACACAGCTTTTCAAACCAAAGTGTAGAAATGTTCTTTCTAAATTGCATAAGACTGTGCCTGTTCTACTCGCTTTTGTTCAAACTTGCTCACAAAAGTCACAGGTAATTAACTTCTACCTGAATGAGTCATGGTTCTAAAAGCTTATCCTTTGAAAAAGACTATGGCAATGAGTTCACAAAGAACTGGAGGAGATCAGCATATAACAAATTCAGAGTTATTATTTTTGTACATATTTCACATGCTGTTTCTGAGAAACTTAGGCTCTTTGGCCCTTACATTTCTGAGTCTAAGTAAAATAAGCTCCCCAACAACTTTAGAAAACATTTCTGTGGTTATTCACTAATGGTTGTCCTCTTAGCTTTGCAGAAGTGGAGCAGAAAACTCTATTAACATACCTTGGTTACTTAAAAATACTGTTGTGTAGTCACACAGAGTTCCCAGTATTTCTCTGTGGTTTAAAGTAATCAGAGAAACAGTGAGGAAACATCAGTCTCCCATACACATAGGCTGCTCTCTTAATTCTGTTTGTAATCATGTGGCCAAATCCCACACAACTCTGAACAAAGACTAATTAACTGCACTCTGCTGAATATTAACAGCCTTCAAGAATTTTTATATAACTTTTAGTTTAAAAAGTAATGAAAAATTATTTGTAGAAGTGTATTTCCAATTCCTGTAAGTACCTTTGTTTCAGTCTCAATGCTATATAATTTATCATATTAGTCATCATAATATGGGACATATGATGCAGCCTGAAGAAAGAGAATGAATAAACTAAGTACATTTCTGGTTTTTTATCCTGTTTTCATCATCTAAAAAGGAAATTTCTAAAGATAGAAGAGGAGACCAGCAGGAGCACTAGTAAGGGATGCAAGCTGCAGGAAATCAGTATTCCATTTACAATGCCAGCCAGCAAACAGCTTTCTGTAAAACACAGTATCCAAAGAAACAGTTAGGAAACCTTGGGGTTTTTTGAGAAAGTAAGGAGAGACAAAGAACATAATCATTAAATATCTACAATAAAATATATAGTACACTGTTTTGCAATTTCTGGTATTATGATTGCCAAAAACCCCTAAATAGGACAAGCAGCTACTAGTTACTTTATATAAGCATCTAAAGACCCAAGTTGTGGAAAAACAATACAAGCCAGTGGCAAGTGGCAGCCCCTCAGTGCCAGCAGCTTAGGTTCCACATAACAGGTTTGTGGTGCAACTTCAAATGGCATTAGTGGACTCAGCCTTTTGATAGGCAAAAGCTTGTCTGAGTAAGAAAGCCATAGCAGGATGGCAAATGTGAAGAAGTCTAAATTTGACAGAACTGACTTTTCAGTGATTTTCCCTAAGAGCCATCAGTTTTAGGATGCTAAACTTCGGTAAATTAGAGGCAGGATATGACAAAGACAACATAGGTTCGAGTCAGATTTAAAGGACACAACATTTTCTGCTGTTTTCTTCTAAAAGTGTTATAAATTTGACATCCAGAGCAACTACAAAGTGCTACCTATCCCTGATTTAATTTGCAAACACTGGGGACATAGCACGTTCTCCCTGCTTATAGTGTGCACTCCAGTAAAGTCAGTGGAAGCTGCCCTGTATTTTTAGTCTTAAACTGACTTCCCACTTGACAGCCTCACGTGTCACCTTGATGTCACTACCTCTGTCAGTCCCAGCCAGTTTTATTTTTGTCAGCCACAAGTAGAAATAAAAGAATGTCCACATATGTTCTTTTCAAAGCTTGATACAGAGACTATTTTTGTAGTTAGCACACAAATGCTCAAGCCATAGCTGGATAACTTCTGCTAATCCACCCTATCACGTCAGGCTGACAAGCCCTGATTATGCCTGCTGCATGTTGTAATATGTACAAGTGAGAAAACAGACAGCATTTTTCTGAATATATACATGTGTATCAGTGTCAAGCACCACTCATATTACCTACACAGACCTCTGGCCCAGAGAATGATTTTACAGCCTAACAGATACTAAAGTATAAATACAATAGAAAGCATCAGTAACATGGTATTTTTAAACCAGTAGCAGAAATAAGAATATTTTTGACTCTAAGTATTGTTAATCAGAAGCAAATATTTGCACAAGGAAACCGTGCATCAGATCACACAGCTTTTCAAATTTTTTCCCCTGAAAATTAAGAAGTTTCTCAAAAAAGTTTCAAAACCTTTACAACATAAATTTGTGTGTTTGTGTAGCAGCCTTCTAAGTTTCTACAACATGGCAAAAAAAACTTTGCTTGTCACCTAGTTTATGCAATCTTTAAAAAGCTGGATTTGAGAATCAAGTTTCATCTTCCCTCAAGTTGCATAATGGATAGAAGAAAATAATTTTAAAGCTAGATCTGATCAGTAAATTCAAAGTAATCTTCAGTACAAACTAAATGACAGTAATTTTATAAATTGCAAAGATGGACACCTGCTTCTCAGCCGTGTTGCTTAAAAAAGGAAAGCACTGCACCATTACTGATTTTCTGCCACTTTTTAAAGGAAATGTACAACATTTACAACAGAGGGATATAAAAATTTCTTTTTAAATACACAATTTATTAAATGAGCATGACTGTAATTTGGAGGTAAGACAACTCACATAATTCTTGGCTCAGAAGTCTCTCTGTGCAAGTGACATAAAAAATTAGTAGAAAAAATACATAATGCAAGGAAGAATGGAACAAGGACAAGTTTGGACCTTTTTTCTCCTCATAAATTCCAAAGAATTTCATCATACTCATCACTCCACTCAGTCCAGTGACTCATGATTTTTCTTCAGCCCAATGGAAAACCTTCAGTAGGAGTGACAACATAGATATCTGGAGACACCCATGTAGTCAGAGCAATCTCTGGACAGCCGAGAAACACTTTGAATTCCTTCATACAATTTGCTTTCAACCCAGCTTGTAACCCACAGGTAGTACTATCAAGCTTCACAGGCAACACACCCAACCAACCTCTCATCCTGGGGGGAAAAAAAGCCAGAACAGCTTTGTTTCTGTAAAAGGGAGCAGGCAATCCTACCTACAGGGAAGGATGTTCAGCCATTGGTTCACAAAAAACATCTTTCTTCAGACCTGATTAAGTTCTGGAAAGCTGTGATATTTAAAATATTTTCTGCTTTTAGGGCTCTATTCTTTTATTTCAGATTCTAGTTTGTGAAATCTAAGATTCTGTATTAATTGTACTACATATCTCTGTATTAATTACAGTTAGTCTGGTGGCTTTTGGAGCTAACACTATTCTATTTTCTATATAAGACCCAGGCGCCCAAGATTTAAATTTTACAATCTGAGAACTGCTACATCTAAATATTTTTTCTGGTTTCTCATTTTACCTGGGAGAGGATTCAAAGCAAAAACCTCTCTCCTCCATAAAAATAAGAAAGTTGCTGATGCAATGCTGTACAATTACCATATAAGAGAAAGATAATTTGCCTTGTTAAGTGGTCTAATTGTTAATAAAGTTGGTAACTTTGACTGAAATGATAATTTTGGAAGCATCTAATTGATCAAGGATTTTTCAAGCATCATAGTTTTATGTTACAATGCTGGACCATCATGTTTGTTTATAGCTTTGTATGCATTTGTAAAATCAGATCATACATTTATGTTAATTAAATGCCTGCATAAATAAACATATGTACTTAAACATTATCTTAATGGGAAACCATGATGAAATAGTACAGCTGATTAAATCAGCCGGGTATATTCTCCCTACAGATATAGAAGGAATTTCTGCAAATATTTCCCAGATTTCCTTTTCCTGAAAAGTTGGTTATCTTGTTAATTCATGAAGGTATTAACTATCCAATAAATTCAGCATATCCCTAGTTGTAAGCTGTCAGGATGTGACATAACATCCTATAACATGATGCTACATGGTACATAATGCCTTAAATTAAAAAGAAAAAGAAAGCAAGACATTTCTTTCAGAGAAATAGTGGGTAGCTAATCTGAATATTTGGGGTAATTGGCTCTAGGAAGAGAGAGAGAGATCATTATTTCAGATTCCCTAGTGAGTGTTAATTAGTCATATTGCTTCATTGTTTGACAAAGAGAACATTGCTCGTACTGCTAAATCTATAATGACACATAGGCTTTTGCAGAACAGGTATTTTAAACTACCTTGACTGACTGACAGGTGGGTATTTCTATTCATAGTTGAATTCACTCACAGAGTTAAAGTTATGTTGTCTCAGAGGTATGAGAGTTTTCTCATCCTGAGCACGAGAAGCTTTATTTTTAAACAACAGGGAACAAATTGCACCCTGACCATTAAAATGGGACTCCCCTATTTGTAAGCATAAAGAGCACATGCTTTCCTTTAAAAACATGGCCCCGGTGCCTACACAGCCAGGCAGCAGCCAACAGCTGCAGGTAAATCACAAGTACTTTGCTGTCATGTTAGGCATCCCAGTCCAGCACTGAGGTGCAGGAGTGGCAGTGTCACACCTGTCAAACTTTTGTTGTCTGCTTTTGACAGCCAGATGTTTAGCACCAAAAACACACGTAAGTGAAAAACAGTATCACAAAGATAGCTGTATTTTTCTCTGCATCTTTGACACAACTACACTGCTCAAAAAAAGAGATGATGAATACTGGCTCTACTGCCTATATGAACCTCATATTATGGTTCTTAATCCAAATAACGTTAATTTATTGATGTCAAGCAGTTCAATAGAAAGGACTTAGAGAAAACAAATAGAAAGTTATGTGATTGTCTGGCATTCCCAGACATGTGAAATGTTTTCAAATTGTTCTTCTGCACCCTCAAACCTGGTCTTTCCCCTCATAACAGGATTACTAATTGCAACAAGACATGGGAATAATCTGTGTGACTGGCTATTGGATATTTCCCCCCTCTTTTTTTAAAATGAGAAATAGATGACCTAGCCCAGGCATTCAGGTACCTGTTAAGTAACCCACTTTATCAACTTCAGCATATCTTGCTTGTTAGCAGGGAGGATTCTCATTCAGTTCATTGTTTTCTGTGTGCATTTGTGTGAGGGCTCAACAGATAAACACGAAAAATTAAAGCTGGACAGATGAAAAGTTTCTTGCTGATAGTTTTGTGCTCTGTTTTTCTTAATCTACTGAGCTAAAACTTGCAATGCCCTGAAAGCCACTTAATTCATCAGGCTTCCCTACCTTGGAAATGTTTTTGGAGGGCAGAATAATGGTTAAGAAAGGGAACAGCTTTGCTCAGGAAGTCATCACTTCATGTCTGGCAGAACAACTAGACAACTATCTCTTCCCACAAACTGTATGAACAATCCTAATAACACTTTGAACCACCATACTATCTGAATTCCAATGTAGCTTTGTCAAGAACCACCCTGTTCCAGAAGAAGATGGCATTACTTTTTATACATTACAATGCTCCTCTTGCAATCCAGATGTAAGTGCACTTGCTGGATACCTTCATATGAAAAAAATATAGGGAGATTTCCAGAAAATATAGGCTATTCAGACTTCTATAAAATATTGCTTTACATGCCCACTGGCTCTCAAATGTAAATACAGAGATCTACATTTACTGTACAGGTGTAACTTTACTGACTTCATTGGAATGGTTCAGTGAATAGAGTATTAGATGACCCTCAGAAAATCTACTTTCTTTTTACATAGAACTTCTGACCTCCCTTATCTCACCTACCTCACAAATATAATGAAGGTTTGTCTTCATAAAGTATCACAAGGCCTACTGTACTTTGAAATTGCTAAAAATTAGCCTGACTATCATTACTCAGCATGAAAATATATGTGTCATAATTATGACAGTCTGTCAATGTCTAGAATAGGAGCACCTTTTATGAGAGGTGATTACACCTTACATGACATTGAAGGATATAAAAACTCCATCCACAGCATAAGGACATACAGCAATGAAATAAAGTTACTACTGATTCATAATGATGTTTTAAACAGGTATGAGGTATGGTAATAGATATGATATGGTAATAGCCACCTGTATCCAATCTTGTCTACTTAAACTTCAAAATTAGTTATAAGAACTTTAAACAGCAAGGCTCCAGATGTCCTGTGACTGAATTTTTGAGGTTTCATAACAAGAAATATGGTCCCACAGTGTTTAAAACCTTATATGTATTATTTTAGGCACATGAGAAGTCCCTGTTATCAACAGGGGCATGTATACAAAAAGAGAAAATATCTCTAAAATGGGCATTTTAAACAATCTAATGATTTTGGTTTTTTTTCAGCATATAGCATTTTGTATTTTTAAGGCAGCACACACATTAACTAATGTATCCTGACAATATCCCTGTGAGTGAAATGTCTATAATCATCACTGTTTACAGGTGGTGGTGACACAGAAGGCCATCTTCATTCATGAGATTCAGTAGGGATGCATTTAGCTACATTAGTTAAGTGTCATAAATAATTTTAAACAAGTTCTTTCTGCATGTTTGCAGCAAAGGTAGAATTGGAACCTGTTTTTTTCTTTTTTTTTTTTTTTTTCTCATCAGTCCTCAGGTGCTGTACACCAGTGTGGTACCTAATGACTTTAAGCAATTCTGGGCAACACCTTCAGCTGCCATCAGCAGCTGCAATTTTTCTGAATCAAGCCAAGTTGTACTGAAATTGGGCCAAAGGCTTTCCAAACAGTTTTGCACACAGAATTTTTATATTTCTTTTTTTGTCAGCACCTGGTCTTTTCAGGAACACATGTTTACATTTTATTGAATCGCACACGTACTCTGTGCTTTTTGGATAGCTGCAGACATATTAATATTGAACTGTAAAAAGCCACATATTGGTAATGAGCCCGTTTTGTGTCTTGGCTCATGGAAAAGAATGTGGAAATACCTTGTTCTGTTTTTTTTCCTCTGACAGTACTGATACAGTGCCGCAGGCACTCTGAAAATAATAGCATGAAGTTAACTGACAATTGCATGTGTATTTACACCAATAGCCTGATATTATCATATTGTTAAAGAAAAAAAAAATCTGGGGCTGGAATATGCAACTAAATAAATTTCTAGACATTGAAAGCAGCTGAAGCTAGAAGAGACATTATGCTTGAACTGTTCACATAGCTCACACATTCTGTGTACATGCCATTTCAGAAACCTCTGAGAATCCTGGAGCAGTGGCAGGCACAAGGAAAGCTTTAAAATGCAGCAGAGCATTAGCTCAGCAGTACTTGCATAACCACTGCTCCCATGGAAGCAAACAGAATTTTTATATAAATGCACCATCAGGCTACACAGAGCAAGAAAATTAAGCAATGAAGGATTAATCTGGAAATGGACAGGTTTTGAGAGAAGGGATTATCTACAATTTTTTAAAAACAGTAAGATATTTTTTTCAGGAACTAGGGGAGAGTTGAAGGCCCTAAGCTGCAAGGACTCAAGGAATTGTATTCGTAGGACAATTAAGAATTAGTGTCAATATGTAACACAGATGTATCTAGTACAGCCCACAAAACACACTATTGAGACATCCTAACTGAAGTGTCCTGCCAGCTTCTTGAAAGCTTAGACCATCCTTACAGTCTGTACTAAGCAAAGACAACTATTGCAGTCAAAGCAGAGTCAGAATAAACAGACTCTCTGTGCCTCTCACTGGGCCATGCCTTGCCAATCAACTCCTCTCCCTGTGTCCCCTGTGCTACTTTTATGTGTCTCCACACTCATACACATTCCTATCAAGCTGTACAACTTACCCTAGAAACACTGCTCCAAAGCTTAGCACTTTTCATCCTACAAAGGTAAATCAGGTCCCTTCACTGTGCTTAGAAACACGTTTTCTTGTTTTGTGCAAGGCTTTTGTTAGCAGTATTATTCTAGATGTTTATGAAGTAATAATTATGTCACTGAAAGCCTGGTACTCACTGCTTTTGCTAGGTACACTTTTTCCCTTTAACTTTGCTGTCCTGACATATAAAATGACTCTTGCATTTTACCTGCAAATTAAATAAATTTTCCTTTAACTTAGAAAGACATAAGCTTCACTAATGTAATTTTAATTCTGTAAGAAGTTTTATTATTGTATTATTGTTATTTTATTTATTTTTTTATTGTATATTTATTGTCTACTGTACAACCAAAATTGAGTCTCCTAAAGCATATGTTCTGTAGCTAGAGAGGACTACCTGGAAGTTTAGGTGGTATCATGGTTTTAGTGTTGATGACTGAAGAATTTATGGGGCAATTTCTGGGAAAGTACGCTATACCTAACCTTTTCACCAGTTTTCTTACTGCCTGACTTTAAATATTTTTTTTCTCAATCAATAATTTCTTAGCTGACAAAAACAATTTTCTAAAAGCTATGGTAGTATGTAGAGTTTGTTATACAGCATAATTCAACTTGTCATGTTGTCCAATAGAAATATTACCAGAAGGCAATCTACCAGTTTCAGTCACTGTCACCAGAGTTTAAACAACAACATGGCATTTGAGAAACAGGGGTTTGCTATAAAATCTACATCAGCTAGTGGTGGCAACCTTCCATATCATGTCACCTTAGGTGGTGAACTCAGTCAATACCTTTTAAATTGTTACTTACTGAGAGTAAATTAAATTGTGCAATGCAGAGAACTAGAAACACTTTTAGACCACTGAGCTAGTCTGTTGAGCATGATACAGTATTGCTACTAGAATATCTATCAGAACAACCCCCTTAACAATGATTACAGCCCTTAAAGTATTAGAGCAGAGCCCTTAAAAAATAGGTGAATATGTTCCCTCTGAGACAAATTTGCTAGAAAAGAGAAAATATAATGTGGAACAAAATAAACTCACATTCTCTCCTTAACTCTCTCCAAATCTGTATAGCTATCCCCAGTGCCCACAGCACCCAGGAACAAAAGGCAGGAGAAGGAATTACAAAGCATGGTTACAGTAGCCCTACCTGCCACACTTTGGGACTTTTTCTATGCTGCTGAAGGAAGCAGGCAGGGGCAGACAAAGCTTCTTTGCCACCACTGAGGAGTCTGTGCCATACCCCACTGTAAGTGACAATCCTTGCCTTCGATGAGCCAGCTCACCCTCAGTCAAGATGCTGGGTGTTCATTCCAAGTTGGGAATTTCTGGATCTTCTTTGGGGACCTCATGTCTAAAAGCTAATCCAACTAAGAAGATAGATTTTTAACACCATATATCTTGTGATATTAACATTGTACACAATGACCAGGATAAGGGACACCGGGAGTTAAGAACAGTGACTTGGAAAGATTTGTTGCTTCTGTCCCTGCAACAGCACCTGCTGGTGCTTCTCTGCTTTGCATGACAACAGCTTCTTAGTCCCAAAAGCACGACTTCTTAACCTTCACATGCTCATTTTGGTCTTGTGATACCTAACGCTGATGAAAGTTGTGTAACACTGATGTGATGCTCAAAATAGCGCCTTAGTACCTAAAAGCTAGGGCACAGATTTTACTAATTCCAGCTATATTTAGGATTGTGCTGCCTTACAGTTTCTCCAGTAAGCTTCTATTAAGTTAAATGTCATGTGTCTAATTCCAGCATGCCAAAGGCACTGAAAGAAACTATCCCAACAGCAAGGTCACTAGATTCATAAGTCATTGCAACTGATGTCAAATTTTCACAGGAACTCTAAATCCAAGGCTTGAACAGGGAGATATAAAACTTTCAAACAGAGAAGATTAATCCTCCCTGTTTGCCCCGAAATTCAGTTTATTGTAATCAAATA
This sequence comes from Dicaeum eximium, assembly GCA_013396995.1. Classification (NCBI taxonomy): domain Eukaryota; kingdom Metazoa; phylum Chordata; class Aves; order Passeriformes; family Dicaeidae; genus Dicaeum; species Dicaeum eximium. Next base: position 6,305,818 of record VWZP01010904.1, on the reverse strand, counting down.
TGCAGTCCAGAATCTCCAAACAAAAATTCAGTTTCAGATACTTTTCAAGAAACTCATTTATGTAATAAATCTAATTAAAAATGAACCCCTTTAGTGTATGTTCAGTGAATTGAGGACTTTCCCAAGCTGTTCTCTTTGGGAGGTGGCTCTTGCCACAGTTTTCATAAAGCCCAACTCAATCTGCAGAGATTTGAAAATAACTAAACTGAATATTAGAATACCATTCATGTTATTGACTTATGTTAGTCTAAAAATATGAGACAAGAAGGAGAATACTGTTATTTTCTAGAGAATGTGCATTGCCTTACAAACTATTAAAATCATACCACTAGCCTTTTGTAAACAGTGCTACAACAGAACAGTCAGGAAACTTCAAAATAAAATCTTTTTTGCTTTCCTGTCGTGAAGGTTGCTTTATCCTTTAACGTATATTCAGGTTTGGGTTTTTCTTTTTATTTTTTTATTCTTTTTTTTAAAGAAATAGAAACCAAAACATTCTTGGAGTTTTTTCCCCGCTTTTCAGAATTTTATAATTTTATGAAATCGCACTAGTTTGTGAAGAGTGGTATCTGGTTTAAATCTGCACTTGCAAGTGACACAAATACGCTGCTGAAAAATTTCGCGGAGTTCCACACGTATCTTCGTGGTTTGGCAGCTGTGGCAGGGATTTGGGAAGGCTCTGCTGTGGCAGGTGGGGTGGCAGCTCTGGTGCTGCCTTCCCTGGCTGGCGCTGCTGAATCCTGCGCAGAGGAGCATCGCGCCTGCTCTCCCGACGTGCTGCTGCCGATGGAAAAGACAACCAGGAGAGGAAGAATTGTTGCTGTCAAACTCAGAATAGCAGTGTGCTCTGTTGGGGTGGCTGCGCCTCCTGCGCTGGCTGGAGATCTGCAGGGACATGAGCAGGGGGAGTTCATGCACTGGGTACCCTCTGGAGACAGGCAGAGCCATGCCCTGCCACATGATCAGCTGCCTGAAATCACCTCCCCCAGATTTCACCAACCATTCACACCTGTGCTGTTTCATTTCTTAGATACCAGATTACCATAATTTGATATTTTCCAAGAACTAAATAGAATTTATGCATTATGGTCATGTGTAACACCTATCAGATTTTACCTCTTTATTAAGGAGGTCTATCAGCACCAACCTGAGACAGTTCCTCCCCTGTCTAGGCCTCCCAGATTACAAGTAATTTTAATTAATCCTCTAAATATCTGACTTTTCTTCCCTATTATCAATAAAATATTTCTCTATTTTGCCTTTTCATACTTCTGAGCTGGATGCAATTGTTTCTTGCTATACATTGGCAGTCACACTTGTTTTTCTCTCTTATCTCCTTGACTATGTGAAGAAATAATCAGCAACACATAAAAAAATTTAATCCTTATCATACCATCTATTTCAGGTGAATGTGCCATGCAGGATTTGATTAGTAAAGTTCTTAAGACCTGTCTTACATTCATAACATCAATTTCTTTTAGAGGAAGAGCTACAGAGAGTTTTGTGCAACCAGAGGTCCAATATCACTAAACATTTTTTACAGAAGGAGCCTTGTGTATAAATATATACCTTAGCATCATCCATGCTTCCAAAGCACTCTATCTTAACTTCTTCTTCATCAACCTTTCCGTTCAGTTTTTCCCCAGAAAATTCCTCAAGAACTTGAAAGCTCCACTTCTTTTTCAAACTGGCATACTTGGATTACTTATATTTTTTTCCTATATTTTAGGCTTCCTCCATAAGCATAAGTAGTAAGCATAGCTTCTCAGTATTGGTCAAGTGCAACACATCAGTAAAGACAAGTGCAAATTTCTGCTTTTTATAACATGAATAAAATTTTTATTAAACAGAAAACATTTTAAAGAAAATAAAGATACATCAGTATTTAAGGTACCAAAACACTAGAAACACTTCCCAATTTACTATAAAGCTGAAAATTTTCTTTGTTTCTTTTTTCCACTCAGTTGCTACTCACACACCTAAGCTCACCATTCACTCTAGATTAAATATTTGCTCTACTGATAGCTCTTTGATGTCACAATCCAAATCACAGAATTGTTAGGGTATGTTTAGAGCAATGTAACAGTGTGGATTCAAAGGCAGCCAAAAGCTGCTGAAGAGCTTCAAATCTAATGAGGCACAATTTATGAGAAGAGATAATTTCTTCTACCAGACTCATTGAATGTAGCTGAAGAAAGGAAATGAACCTTCAGCTGCAGATACCATCCTTCTGATTCTTCTTTGCCTTTGAGCTTTTTTTTTCCAATCATGTTTATTACATATTTTCCTTTTCACTATAATCTTTACTCTCTCTGTAATATCATGGCTACACCAACATTACTGATTTTAGCTTAGGTAATTGAATTTGCTGTGGTGGAAATGTAATACTTGGAAACTGCATTCCAGATTTTTCAGATACTGCATGCACATCATTATTAATTTTTCAGTCTTTGGAAAGTTGCTGTTTATTACATATGAAAAATATAATACTTAATTACTTAGTATTGTAGAAGAATTCTTAATTGAAAAAGATATATTAGAATCCATTCTTCCAGCAATACTGGGGAAGGCATTCAGAGCATCAGACTTGATTTTTTTGAGATTTTTTTTTTGGCATTATAGCTTACTGTCTCCCACTTTGCTGGGATACTGTTATATACTGTTTCCCCACTTGGGAAAACTGTCATATACTAAAAAAGCAGCATTTATTTACCTGTCCCCCTAGGCACCAGCAATTTCCATGGCAGCTCTTACAGCACAGCATCACACCTGCTGGGGTGAGGTGGAATGTTGTGCAGCTGAAAGAGAGCTGGCAACTAGTAGCAGCTGGGTAGACCAAAAAATATATTTTAAAATTAAACCGAGACAACTTTGCCAACTGGTACGTTTTGCAAGAAAACTTTAATTTATGATACTCTCTTAAAAATCTATGGGCTGGTTTTATCAGTTATTTGTCAGCTAGAAAAGGCTTGAGAGATCTTGTGAACAACTTTTATTAAATTTGTTTTGTTGTAAAAAAATAGGTAACCTCCAGCTGCAGCATTTGGTTCTCACCTCTTAAATAAACCATGAACAGTTTAATCAAGGCTTTTGGTCTGGTCCACTGTAAAGGAAGGACAACTGCAATTTTTTTCATTCTCCAGTTTCTGAATCTGATCCTCAGTAATATATAGCAACTTGTGAATTGAACTAATTATTCATTGTTGTGTTTTGAAGTTAGGAAATCGTGTGTGAAAGCTACCGGTATTAAGGCACTGTGCAGAAGAGGATTAACAGAATGAACTGAAGTAAAAATTAAAAAAAAAAAACACCAAAAAACCCAACAATGTATTTATCACCAAAATTGAAATTAAATTTTGAGTTAAAAAAAAAAAAAATCCTGTTTAACTTGAAAGGTAGCAGTCAAAGGGAGAAAACAATGCAAGCCACTGGCAGGGATGGAGCTGGCAGCCACCTACCTGCCTGCTCCTGCCCACAGGGCTTGCTCCACCATCCTGGCCCCTTAAAGGTGGCTGCTGACACACACATCAGAAAAGGGGATGGTTGGAAGAACAAAATCTACAGACCCAGGTGCTCCCACAGCTAAGGAAGGTGGGGACTGTGGACAAGAGTGATAGGACTCTGTTTTCTTCCCTGTGAATGTGTCCAAGAACATGGTTTTCTTATCCAAGCCCATTTTGTACATTCAGGCTCTTTCTTTAATTAGCTGAGTTACACCTGCCTATTTTCCTAATGGCGCAGGTGGCCTGGTTTGGTGCCATTCATCTGAAAGAGTTTCTCTCATCTCAAAGTGTTTCTGTATAGACTAACATCTGGGCAGGTTTCCACTGACCACATGCTTGAGAAGGTTCTTTTGAACAAGGACCAGTAAATGTTTCCTGCTCACGTTTCTCTATCGTGTAGTGGAATAGCACCTCTTAAGTAACCTTCTTGTTTAGCAAGGAGTAGTTGACATCACTTCATAGGAAATGGAGAAAGCAGCTGATTTAATACTGTAGTCTTGGAGAATTACCTCAGCATTGTTTCAGCTAGTTCATTTGCTTTAAAAATGCTGCATTAAGTGTGGTAAAGATGCTGTTCCAAAAGATCACAGCTACACGAGAATCAAACTCAAAAATATTGCTGTACAAAGTCATACAGTCTTCTGAAAAGGAATTTAAATGAAAAAGATAGATATCACTACCAGTGTTTACTGCAATGTTTGGAGACTCAAAATAGAAACTCAAAAAGAATAACTTCAGTTTTATATTTAGCATGCTTTTCTTAATTTATAAAGAGGACTTTTGCTCATTTACAGATAAGCATTCAGATTCGTGTTCTTAACACGTGTTCAAAACATGTAAAATTACAGTCTATATTGACATAAATGAAGTCCTCAACTCTTTTGTCAGCTACATACTCATACTTCTACACATGGGTTCAAGGGAGTGGTCATTGATTAACTCCATGACATTTTGAGTAGTCTTTTCTTCTTTTTCGCACTATATCAAAACAAAATTAAGCCCGGAAGGTTTGACCCCATCTTCAGTCCTCATTTTTTATCCATTCTGTTCCATCTCTACTCACTCTGTTTCTTCTTAAACTTTTCTGTTACTGCCCTAGGCTTAGAATAATTTCATGACTATGAGGAAGGAATTTTAGAACAAGTGATCCTTGAGACAATCCCCATTTTTTCTATTAAAGGCCAGATGGATGCCTTGATTAATTAAAATTAACTCTTTCTCAGAGGAGACATTGCTACTTATCATAGTCATTCCTGTGGACAGAGGAAGGACAGTTCAGTACTTATGATTAATATTAAGACAAATCTGGATTAATGAGGAAGCTTTAAAGCCTGATTGCAAGGTAAAGCAAACAACATATTTGTCTTATATATGCTGCAAACTCTATGACAGTATGAACAAATGTCTTGAAGCAAAAACAACCAAAATGTGTTGAAAGACACCCAGTAACTTTGAAGGGCATTACATCAGCCCCCAGTATAAACAGTAAATTAATGCATATATGGTCTGGTGGAAGGAAGACAAAAGCAAAAGGAAGATTTTTGTGTTCTGGATAATACTGAAGTGTGCTACTGTGGCCAGTTAAACTCCATAGGTGATAAAGCATCCTAATAGACTGGAATTGCAACATGGTTTGTATATAATGAAATCCAAAAATATGAAATTAACATACAAATTCTTTTTCTATGTATTTGCTAAATTGAGTGTGATTTTTTAAACTTTGAAGCAGTGATTTTTTTTTCTCCTTTTCCTAGTTGAATAGTCACAGAGATTGTTCTTGAGAAACAATCTGATCCATAATTTGAGATCTCATTTCAGTAAAGTGTTTCTTCTGTTTGCTCCTCTCAGTGACATAATGTTTGTTAACTAACAAACTTACCTGGTCTTGTACATTAATTTCCTGTGGTAGCTGGAACAATTCCTTCATCACACTAGAGCTATTTCTGACCTGCTTTATTCTGTCACTGCTTTGTTTTAATTTTTTCTTGCTTGGATTGAATCCAGTATCCTTGACCACAGCTGATGTTTTAGGGCAACAGAATTCAAGTATACCAAATTTTGAAGCTAATATTTTTCTGAAATTCAACAGTTTTTGCATATGCCTCTGCCACTCTGGCTTTGTTGATCTCAGCTAATGAACAAGTGTCATTGCCCAGAGTGTAAAAAGTAAATGCGGGAGAAGATATTACTTTTCAGTCCTCCATATGGTAGAAGTCTTATTCCTAATGAAATATTTCACATCACTCTATGAGTAAAGAATGTAAGCTAAGCAGACAGTACCTGGAAGACTGCTAATCTAATTTTTCTTATAAAGTAACCAGGACAAATATTTGCAGTTGCACATACAGCTTCTGATTTAGAGGTTTTTCATTAATCTTTCTGCATGATATTCCTTGTTTCAATTTATTTTTAGAAAGAGTTGTTCTCTTATTCCTCCTAATAGCAATATAGTTGGTTTCAGGCTTGAAAGTGGATAACAATTGGAATTGTTAATTGAATAAGTTGCTGTGTGGGAAGAGGTGCAGCACTAAACTTATACCCTAGGAAAAAAAAATAAAGTTGTGTTAAAATACTTATGTGTTCTCTGGGGCTTTTTCGGTTGACCTTAGGAGCTGAATGGTTTAGTATAAGAGCTTGTCACCAGCTGCCTGGGGAAGTGGAACTGATCAGAATCTTCAAGCAAATCTTCACACCTTCCCAACTTTTTACACATCTTGTTTACAGGATCTTGGCTGTGCCTTCTCCCCTCTCTCCAGAAGCTCCTGAGAAGATAGTTTGTAGGTATCTACTTTAATACCTTCAACAAAAATAAAAATAATAAGTATAAAGACCTCTTAAAGTAGAAATAAAGACCCCCTAAAGTAAAAATAATGGAGTATAAAGACCTCTTAATACTTCATTTATCCCTTTCTGCCCTCTACATGTAATCAGTCAAATCCATAATCTGTGAAAGGTTTTTCACATGAGTAGAAGCTTAACTCATATACCAGAAAAACCTTTCTCTAAGGGAAGCCTTTAACATATCTAACGCAATATTTAAAATATTTAACAGAGGCCAATAAAAATCCATAAAATAAAAAATGCATCTTATTCACTGTACTCACTAAAATTTTGGAAAAAAAGCTACAAAATGTAACTTAGAAAGTCTTTTACAATCCTTACAGAACATTCCTTTTGAATCCATAACTTGTTTGATATATTTCAGATGCTGCTTCAGTTTAATTACACCAGCAGAAAGATATTTAAGTGAAGTTGCAGGAAGATATCAATTTGCATTGTCTATAATTTTTTAAGATGCCATGCTCTTGACATGTCAATCAATAGGACCTGGTGTCTGGTTATTTGAAGTTCATCATCTATCATTTAGTACTGACTGTCACACCATATCCTCCACAGGTTAATGCATTATAGGTGAATTCAGTCATATGGCTAGGAAGATGAATAGAAACCTATTCCTTCATAGTGTCATATGCATATAATGAATAGCCTAATAAATAATTAGAAAAAAACTATACTGCACCCCATGTATTTTCCTGTAATTATGGGATTTTCTTCACACATTTGGAAAACTGATAACTTTTTTTCCATTGTTGCAAGTGAGTTACTGCCGATAAGAAAAGATAAAAATTGATTCTAGTATTAGCAGGTAGATCTTTGGTCCCTAATCTAACTTTTCAAAAGCTACTATAGTAATTCTACTTAGACAATGCCATGGATCCTTCACAGTCAAATACTGGAGGAAGAGTAGCCAGGCAAGGATATGGAGCTGCTATTCTTTTAAATTCCATTTCTGGTACATCTTGATAGGTGACATTATGTTAGAATGAAATGTTTGGAAGTTAGAAGTGTACATCAAGGAAATAATACAAAGTGCAGGTGATTATTACTCTTTCCGAAATTAACATACACTGTAGGAGACCTGTTATTTCAAGGGATGAAAACTGTTAGCTGAAGAACCAAACATGGTACTGCAATATTCTAAATTACCAAGTCAGTGTAGGGGAGAGAGGACAAGTTGTTCTGTACTCCCTCAGAACACCAGAGTTCACATTGTACCCACTTCCTGTAATGTGAAAATTACAGGAAAATACAAAGCTGGGGACATACCACCCATGAGATGTGTGGATGCCTGAAAGTAATGCATGCAGTCAGAAGGAAGTAACTTGGTCAAATAGGCAATAAAGGAAAGCAACAGCTCTGAGGATTCAGGTTGTTAGGAAATGGGGAAATAGGGAATCCTTGCTAACTGGCAGCCATACTGTCTTCCTCTTGCATAAGCAGCAGGATGAAAGACAGTCACAATGCTGAGAGATTTTTCAGGACTCACTGAGATCCCAAATCCAACTACCCAACAGACTTACACCTTTTTTACTGCTACTGCATCTCCTTGCCACCTTGTACTATCTACATGCTTTGAATCATTCTCAGCATCTTCCACACATAGCTGTTTCCTTCTTCTCCTGTGTCCTTTTCCCATCATACAATCTCCTCACCAGTTAAGGTACACCCTCTCTGTTTTCTTCTAATCTAATATGTCTCAAAGTGGCAAATAGGAATTTTAAAAAATTACTTGAAAGCAAGGATGTGCAATTTTTGCCAAAAATAAGTAGAAATTCTTGAGCACTTTTATGCCATGGACATACTGAGCTGTCACATCATATGGAGTACCTGCCTTCCTCCAAAGACCTCTGTCTCAGTTGATATGATCAATAGCTCAGCACATATGGGAACCTGGGACAATTTCTGAGGCATGCTAGATGCTGAATGTCTATGTGAAATAGTTACTTTTCTCCTTGAGACTGCAATTTTGAGATCCAATTTACCAGCCTTACATGAAGGCAAAAAATTCTCACGCTCTGTCTTTTTCAGCAGTCCTGCTTTGCTGACCACATGGGAAAGAATTAGCATTTGAGAGGCTACAGTGGTAGAACATACAAGTTTGAAGGTAAAACAAGGCATAGTCCTTTTAGCAGCTTCCCTGAACTGATATTGAGGCAGAAGAACCAAGGAGAGTCTGAAATGAGGAAAAACCAAGATGAAGTCTCTAGCTTATTATCTATAACTTTCTCATCTGCTGCCAAGTGGTGAGTAACAATGAAGTGACTGGGTCAGAAACATTAGCCTGCCATGATGATTTGAAACCATAAGTTTCTCTGAGGTCTCCAGCCTAGTGTGTCTAAAAGTGGTAGACTTTGTCATGTGCCCTTGAAGTCACCAGCTCATCAGTATATTGAATAGTGCCGTGATGTCAAAGCACAGGCCTCTCTGGAGAACTGACTCAGGCCTTCTGTCTTGCTGGACTGGTGTCAAAACTTCTGTAGGATCAAGCTGGATGAGAGCCAAGGAATAGGCTCTTGTAGAATTACTGGCACATCCCCTTGAATTTTCTGGGTCTATGTCAAGATAATGACAAGGCCATTCTGTTTCCCTTAGCTTCTGTGGAGAAGAGTACATAGTTGGGTATCCATTTTATTATGCAGAAATTGAAACACTGAAAGCAAAAGATTCTCACTCTTTTTCTCCTCTCCAGAGGATCTTGCACACACCAGAAATGGTACAGGTACAAGATTTTCAGTATTGACCTAGGTAACTCTCTTTATATCCAGGATTGATCTGTTACTTCTGTCTGCATGGAACTAGAAGATCCTCACATCCCCAGTATTTAAGAACGTCTCTAATTCTTCTCTAATGGTTTTCTCATTTTCAGTGCTTGAAATGAAATGGTAAGAAATAAGTACAGCTGCATTTTTTAATAAGGAAACAATGCCTCACTCAAGGTATTAAAATAAAATGTATACAATTACTCTTCCCTGAATTATAAATGAGAAATCTATCCCTGTCTAACATATGCCCCATAGGTTTTTTTTAAATGGAAATTCCTTTCCATGTCCTGTGAAATTTGTAGTTAGTAATTAAGAAATCACAATGTTCTTATCATATCAGAACATTATTGTATGTGAAGAGAAGGCTCATATAAGGGATTATAAGCTTTTTTGTGTATCTAGACTATATTGAGTTCCTATAAAGGAGGAACTTACAAGAAGAATATGCTTTAGGCTATGAAAGACCATATATAGAGAACAACAAATACCTATATTACAAGATATCATTTGAAGTGATACAACAACACCTGTTTCCTGACTTCTGTGATTCCAACATTAAATTGTATTGAGAAATAAAAGAATAATAGTCCCTCTGATGACAGTACTTAAAGAAGCTGATAACAACAAAAAATGGTTCTTGTGTCAAAAGACTAGCTACTGCTGGAACTAGGGCTAATATTTAGGAAGTTACCAAAAGTGACCAGAGATTCTGTACGCTACTGTTTGAAATGACAGCAGGGAGTGGCAGAAACTGCACTGAAAGTTAGTAAATTTATGCACTTATCTATATGGTAGTTTTTTTAAAGCATTAAAACACCTATGATAGGCTTGTAGGCTTCACACTTTTAAAGATCCAGTCCTAAGTCACTTCTGACATTAGAACTTAGGTTCTTATGTGATTTCAATGCTTTTGAAATTTTTTTCTTCTGCTACTCCCTATAGGTTATGCAGTTTTTTGACAAAATGCAATATATTTTTTAGTATTCTTTGGTATCATTGCCCCATTTCAGTTGAAAGGAATTAAAAATTGTAATATAGATTAATTTACTATGGTTTAGTTTTTGACTAAATAGGATGCTTGATTTTATATTGTTTGAAATCAAGTTTAAAAGGCTAACAGCTTAACTATATTTAGAAAAATATAGTTCTGTGCTAACAAAGCTTGCCTCTAGAGCTGATACTTCATCAGCCTGACAAATCACTATTATTTGAACGTGAAACTTTCAGAAAATAAATAATCCATTAATTTATATATTTTTAATGTTTTCATGTTTTATCTGTCAATTGTTTTAAACACCCATTGCTGAGCAGGGCATTTAATAGGTCTTCCTGTGCTTACCGGAGCCATCTTAAGCAAGTTTAGCTTTTTTGATAATAATATAGGAAAGAGTCAATTTCATTTTTTGATTCTGTAGCTCTGTAGACAACCTTATTATATTTAAAATGCTACTTTTATGAGTTGTAAACCATATTTTCTAATAATTGCTATAGCTAGAAGTGTAATTTAGTGTATTTTTACAGGCTTAGTACTTTTTGTTCTATTGTAAACCATATTTCCTGATAATTACTATAGATAGACAAATAATTTAGTATATTTTTATAGGGTAGTACATTTTTATAGTATGGTAAACCATATTTCCTTATAATTACCAGAGAGAGAAAAATAATTTATACTTTTATAGGTTAGTACATTTTTATTACTGTACATTTTCTGCAGATTAAGTACTATGTACTTTTTCCTTTTAAAGCAGTCACATTTCCTCTGTAACCACTTTTTTATTATTTATATAATTTACAGATGATGACTTCTTAAACTTGTTTTCCCTATTTTGCATTTCGAAGTTTCTATATAAATGTATGTGCTGCTAATTTTGAAGGAAGAACAAAGCATCTGTGAGACACTGCAGAAGTTAATGACATTGTTAAAATGATGACAGATTGCTTTAATGGTAGATATGCACTTAATTGGAGGAAGTATAACAAAATGTGTTATTTCGTACTACTAAAAAGAGTCAGTCAGGAGCCATCACCCATTTACTGTCTTGTCTTCATCCAACTCACAATGCATGTACAGTATGATAACTGATAGACACTGCTAGGCATGTATTCATGTACTGTACATTCATCCCGACAACCCATTAAATAGTGTTTGTTAACCTTTAATTCAGATGTCTGCAATAAGATAATACAATGTAAAACACAAGTCAATGGAGGGTCGTAAAGCTGTTTCTGCTACAGTTTTTATTAGCCTGTTATTCAGTGTAGAATGCAGCTACACCCTGAAGCAAGTCTTATATAAAAGTACAATGTCAATATATTATGATGCAAACTCAACCTATAAAATCAATGACAAGTATTATGTCTGTTGCTATCAGCTACTAAAATATAGATACTGTTTTTAATGGATGCTGTGGTGCTGGACTCAACATCCTTGTGCCATTAAGCTTAACCCCTTAGGCATGAAGCACAGTTACAGGGCCCCTGGACAAGGAATGCTCATTGTAGGATGCTGCATCCATCAAGACAGACTGACCACAGAATATGTTAGTGTAAATCAGTTTTCAAAGCATACTAAAGCAAAATAGAGCTCCAGTGTACACCACGCTGTGATTCCCCATAATATTCCACTTAATCTGTAGAAAAAGGGGACCATCTATCCCATTATCCAGGTGTTTGTGTTTTGATTAACAATTTGGGTAATTGAATTGCAGCTGTGCTTGTGGAATTTGAAAATGGCATTGAGTCAAGGTGAATTTGAGTATTTTGGGGAATACAGTTAGAATTCAGAGACCTTGATAAATTGCAAGAAGGATCTGAAAGCAGTAAGATAAAATTCAGTACAAATAACAGCAAAGTGCTAAGGCAAAATTTTCCCCCTACACCCACCCAACTGAATAAATAAAATTCTGAGAAAACGAAAAGGAATAATGAAACTGGATCTGAGCTGAAAAAAACAGATAATCATATTGGGGGAAAAAAAAATAATAAAAAACCAACACCACAAAACAACAGCAACAACAAACTAAAACAAAACCCAAAAAACCAAACCCAAATGTCATCCTGTCTTATACTAATAAGATTGGTGCATTTAAGACCAGAAGTAATTATTATTCTCTGCAAAGCACCAAATAATTTGCAACTGAAATTATATGTCCAATTTTTAGTAGCACAGGGTTAGGGCTATGGAATAAAGTTCAAAATGGGGTGGAAACATTAGAGAGCAGCAAGCAGAATTAGGGGAAGCCATGTGGCATACAAGACCTGCAAGTACAGGTTCCAAAGACAGAAAATTAATCAGTAATTTAGGGTAAATATGTAAATTAGGTAAATTTGTAAATATGTAAATAGGTAAATTAATCAGAATTTTAGGGTAAATATGTAAGGAAAACAGTTTTGGCATAAAAGATAATTTAATTAGGATAAGTCAACTAGAGATTGTGGAAAATGACAAACATTTGTGTACATATTCTTGCTCACAGCAGAGGAGAGGCCTAGATGTTCCTGAAGACCCGTGTCAGTGTCAGTGCAGCATTTCTATGATTCTGTGGAAACTTCCCTGTATTGTTTCTATCTTGGAATTGGTAAACAAAAGCACTTGTAGAGCAAAAAAAATCAGAGCTCTATAAAACTAATTTTGCCAATTTATTTTTCATTAAATGACTGTTTTTTGTATCTAAAGTGGTGAAATAACTACTATCAATGCAGAAGGATTTGATTCAGAATAGGGAAACACCTGAAGAATGTAGTGCTACTACATGCTATACCTTTTTGTTTTGTCATTTCCTGTATATACAGTATTTTTGTTGGTGGAAGAAGGTGTGTCATTTCTCACAATGATGTAACTATTGGCAGTGCATTCACAGATATCACAGCTGCTGACTGCTCTCTGTTTCAATTTCATTTTCATATTTCATTGAAGGCAGGGTTGTTTGCTATACACCCTGTTTTGAATGGTGCAGAAAGTCCACATCGTTACCATGATATGAGAATAGTTCTGCAATAATTGATGGATGAAGTAATTCATTATGAATATGATGTAATGGAATAGGCACCATGATTTAATCATCAGAAGAGGGGGTCTCACACAAAGGTATCAAAGTAATTCCCATGATAAATAGCATGTGATAAGCTGTTTAGAAAATGCTAATGCAAGCCACAGAAAAATGTGCAGGAAGGAGGCATACAAATTCCTTGTATGGAAAGCAATTGACTCCTAAGAACCAAAGAGGTAGTCTAATGAGGAAGGGAAAGAGCAATGTCAATGGATCCATCTATATTTTAAAAATGATCCTGCTTGATAGGCACATTTGTTAGGATTAAAACTTATTTGCTTGACTATTGTTCACAAAGCCTTTCACACACCATTCACTGGGGACCTGAGTTTAAGAAAATGTTTTTACAGCGATTTAGAAACACGGTGTTACCTTTTCTGCTTTTTTGTTTTCTTTAGGTATTTCCTTACATGAAAAACTTTTCTCAAGATTTTATTTAATAAGTTGTAAACCAATTTTAGCCAAGGTAGGAATTGTACCTCAATTTCAGCTGCAATGTCTTCTCCTAGCATTATCTGAGATGCTCTGGGCTTTTTGTGAGATACTGGAAACATCCCTAGTGCAAATCAAAATTCTGTATATGCAATATGCAATGCAGAAGATTACTGAAAAATTGATACAGGAATGGTACTTCTTGCTTTGTAATAGATTTATCACAGTTCACTGATAGTGTCACTAGTCATCAAACACCAGCACTGTTATTATTATTCCTCCAGGTCTTTGCATGCCATCAAGCAAGAGATCAAAAACTGGTACTGAATGAAGACAAACTATCCTGATACAAGAGGTTTCAATGAGAAAGTCACCAGAGGTTTCCATAAACAATTATTATTACCATAATCAGTGAGACTAGAGAGAGCTAAAAGTGTTTTCTCTTGATCTGCTGCCATGTTTCATTGCAGAGAATGTGGTCATCCAAAGAGTCATATCCTTTCCAAGCAGAAAAAATGCCCCCAAAGTTCTCTTCAGATTTCATTTACAGTACCTGCTTATCAATGTAAGTCCAGCTGTCAGATGAACTGTGTGGAGAACACAGTATCCATTCCAAATGATGAAAATTTAAATTGCTTCATTCACTTTTCCTGAGGTACTCCACATATAGCAACAGCTGAAGTTTTCAGTTCTAGAATACATTTTGCCCTGCTGCCACAAACAAACGAAAAGAAACTCTATCTGTGACAAAATGTGACAGGAAATGATGACAATTAAAATATCTTAATTAACACCCCAAAATGCCCAACAGTGAGTAGTTAACACCCATAGACTCTCATAAACTCCTTGTTGAGAAAGAAACATAATTATACGTGCTTTATATATAATTATATTATATAATTATATGTGCTTTTCACTAGATTTTTTCAGCCAGTGTCTGGATACTGGTTGGTTTATTATATATATATCCAGGACCTTGTTAAACACACAGTTAGTACTTTATGTAGAAAAAAAATAGCCATATAAGATTCTTTTCTCCTGAATCTGATAGTGTAAATAAAATAGCTCATTTTGAAAATACTGACCCAGTTCCATCATCTTCTGGACCTATGTTCGCATTTGGAGTTCCTGTAGAGGGAATAACTGGATACCAGCAGCTATAAGGCACTATTATTTGCATATTAAGCTTGTCATCCAGGTTTGTAAAATAGAGAGAGAGAGAGAGAGAGAGATAGTATTCCATAGGATGGATGGAGCTCCACCTGGCAAGGTGCAGACGGATGATGTCAGAGGATATGGTTGCCCAGTGTTTTCCTATAAAGCAGCTAGGCATCCTTTGCTCTAGATAATCAAATACATTCTTTGTTTGGAAACTGCAAGGCTAGAGCTTACAACTCCAAAAGATGAAAGGGGGAAGAGAGATTGTTTGGGTGGCAAATATTAAAGCTTTTTCTTATTGTGTCACTGAAGTGTTGAGGTCCAGGAGGCAACTCAAGTGCTTCCTGTATGAAAAAATGCTACATTTACAATTCAGGTAAACACGTAAACTCTGAATAAACACATATATTTGGGAGACTCAGCTAAAGAAAACAAGAACCATAACATCCTTTGAAGCAGGCCCATCAGTGATAATTACGAATGTGAGATTAGCTACCGTCATTTATTCTTGTAAATAGTGTCATCTCTTCCAATTAAGATCAACTACTTGTATCTCCTCAATTGCTTTATTAGCATTGTTGTCAAGTTCTGCAGAAGCCTTAATTAAATAGTCATCATGATTATGGCTAGTTTCCCAAATGATTGAAGTAAATAATTTATATGGGTTATAAGAAAAGTTTTTACTTACTGAAACACTGCATTTCAAAAACTTTCTAAATGCCTAATTACATAATAGTTAAAATCCTTTAAAAAATCATGCATTACAAAATAAAAGCTAAAACTGAACTAACTGAAATTTTGTTGCTTCAAGCAGTTATATTTCTTCCAATGACATCTAAAGTAAAAGTAAAAACTGAATGCAAATAATTTCCTAACTGAGGCATTGAGAAAGCATTTAAACATTTAATACAAGCTGTGATTACTAATTAATTGTATTAATTAATACTGGATCATAAAAAATGAAAAATAATAATTTTTGAGATCCAAGATACTGAGACTTAATATGCTGTAATAACACATTTCTATCAATGAGCAGCATAATGAGTTATCTTTTGCTATATAAATGGTGAAATATATTTTTTGAAATAATAATTGAAGGAGAAATAGCTGTAAAACTCTTTTCTAATTTTTATTTGTGGGTTAAGCGTAACGTTCTCCATCCTAGTTTCTCTACTGCTATCTAAATGGTTCACAGATTTTTTTTTAAAGTTAAGATTAAAAAGTAACACTATAAAAAGTTCTCAAAATGACCTATTTCTTTTAAATTGAGATTATAAACTTTAATAATTGACATTATTACTAACAAATATTTAAATGAAATTTTACGTTTTCCTCTTAGTAGAGACATGTCATTCCCATTGCCCTTAATTAGTGTTATATGTGCTCTTGGAGAGAAGAAGAGGCCCTTTAGCTATAAATTCTGTCTTTTGAAACAGGAAAGTCATAACCTTCTTGTGTTTCTGGTTGAAGTAACTGCAACGTAATTTCATGTAACAATTGTCACAGATCAGAATCAAAACATGGAATGAGGCACGCTGAAATTATGAATGTATTATTGATTTTTAAAACTGTAGCTCAAAATAGAAATAAAACAAACATTATTAAAGGTGTTATGCTGGGGTAGGATTTTTCTGTCTCTATGTCTCCCTTATCCTATTAAGCTACTGTCTCCTTTTGGAATACACAAGTGTATCCTGCCAAAGGACACTTGCTTTGCTGGTGGACACACATTTGTTATGTTTAAATTTATCATTGCTCTCTGGTGAATGTAAGTGGAGGCCAGCCCTTTACACCTCTTTGCATTTAGGGCATTTGTTTATGTAACACAATAACTTAAATGTTGTGGCCCTTGAAAATTTTATGAAAGCATTCTAATTCCCACCTTCCAATTCTTATTAAAGGCTTGACCTATGATATTTAAAAAGACCTCCAAGTTATTTCTTCTTGTATTGTAAATTTCTGAATTCAGATGCGCTTAATTTTGCAGGAACTGCAAATTCCCTTGGAAGAGCAGGGATCTGCATGTGTGTGTGTGCACATATACTTAAAAGCTACCTCACAGAAATTTGTGGCAGGATTGCATAATAAAGGAAGTGGAAAAGATTTTCAAAACTTACAAATAAAAAGATTTTATTTTATACATCTCAACTACTTAATCAGTTTTATCAAACCAAAAGCAGGGATGAAAATCTGCAAACCTTGATTGTAGTTTCCAATTGAGAAAAATTTTAGCTTTGACTGATCTATGAGACTGTAATTCAGGCAAGTTTTTATAAAACTTCCTTTTTTCTGAGCCCTTGCCCAGTAAATAACCTTGCCCATTTAGTGGCCCTGCATCCACATCTGTTGTGTGCCTACATAATCAAAACTTTTTGATATAGGTATCAAAAAATTGTTGAAGGTACTTAGTGCCTAGTGAATACATTCACAGAATTTGACTTTGTTTCATAATGGTTGTTTTCAGTCATATTTTACAATTTGGCATAGTAAAATAGGGTTGTCCAGGTTACAGATAAGGCACTGGGGAAGAAGTTGCATTCTCATCATGAAAGATAAGGGAAAAATATGTTCAAAGATGTGTAGGAGGGAAATTAAGATCTCCTAAATCTAGGAGAAATTATTATGGTATCTTTAAATCAATAAAGGGACATGTGCACGTTACATTAGATATTACAGGAATTTTGCTGGTAAACGTGTTAAAAAGCAAGAGAGTAAAACATTTAGTATAATTCAGTGTATTCTGCAAGATGAGTGCTTCATTTTCTCTCTCCCAAGCACACATAGGAAGTTCTCAGAGGAACAACATGAAAAAATATTGGAAGACACCCTTTCTTGTATTTCTTTCATAGGGATTGTACCACTTTAGTCATAATGTAAATTTTTTAAGACTGGATATATAGAAAGCACTGTATGTTGGGGAAATATGATCCCTTTTAGTCTCAGAACTCTGAAAAAAAAAAAGACCTTGAAATTAAATTCTGTAGCTGCTACTGAAAGAAGTTTAGGCAAGGAAGCAACTGAATGCATTTTTCTGGAAGTATAGGAATTCATGTGGTGACCCTAAAATGGGTGATGTCAAAGAAAAAAACTCATCAAAGCTAGAAAATCAGAAAAGCATCTGCACTACTTCCCCACACACCTAATTTCCTACTCAAAAGGCTAAAATATGCAAGTACATTAAACATTGCTGAGTGCAACTGATCATATTTCTGAGAAGTGTTTATATGGAGTTACGAAAAACGAAGATTCAGCATTGCCCTGCTGCTCTTTGTGCCAGATAGAGCCAGCCAAAAGGGTCACAGTGCAGGCATAATATCTTCCATGTGTCCCAATGATTCTTTACTGCTGCATGCCTTCTGGAACTGTGGCAAGGAATAGAAAGGAGATAATATGGCAGTTTCCACAGCTTCCCTAATGCATTCCAGGGACCTGACTCTCTAAGAGGGTCTAAGAACAAGAAAGACACAAAATGATTCCTGTATGATTCCTACTTAATTAATTCTAGAAGCCAGAGATAGGTCAAGTAGAGATAAGAAAACATTTGTGATTATATATTGTGTTAAATAAAAAAAAATTATGTTGATAAAAATTCTTGCTAAAATTATGCCTGATTTGGTGAACAGTTTTAGCCAGCATCAAAATGAATGGAAGAAAAAAAATAATTTGAAGTTTTTTTAGAGAAGTATTTCATATTTTCATTGAATTCAATATTTATAAAATTAAAAGAAAGCACACAAACTAGAAATGAAATAAACATTTTATGTTATCAGAAGTGGATTTTTTCCTCATTGTTCTGTGGTTAAGAACTAAAACCAAACAAATAATCCTTTCTAATCAGTCTAAAATGATCAGTCCCTTCCCCCAGTTCCAGTTTTTCAGTTGTGTCAGTGAACCAAAACATCCAATTATTTGTTCAGGTCTAATTTCAAATATCTACCAGCTGGTACCAGTGATAAAAATAGGAAAATGGGGAAATAATAGATCAGGATCAACACTACAATAAAAAATCTACTATTTATATCATGGTCCTGGCTCAATACCACTGTGGTGGCTTGGCTCTGGCTGGATGCCAGGTGCCTACCAAAGCCCCTCTATCACTCCCCTCCTCAGCTGGACAGGGAGAGAAAATATGACAAAAGGTTCACGAGCTGAGATATGGGCAAGGAGAGATCACTCACTGATTACCACCATGGGCAAAACAGACCAAGCTTGGAGAAATTAATTGAATTTATCACCAAACAAAATCAGAGTAAGAGAATGAGAAGTGAAATAAATTTTAAAAACACCTTCTCCTCAGCTCTCCCTCCTTCCTGGGTTTAACTTTATTCCTGATTATCTATCTCCTCCCCCCCAGCCATGCAGAGAGATGGGGAATGAGGATTACAATGAGTTCATCATGTCTTTTCTGCTGCTGTTTCCTCTGGAGGGAGAGGAGTTCTTCTTTCCCCTACTCCAGTGTGGGGTCCCTCCCACAGGAGACTCCTCCACAAAATTCTCCAATGTAAATCCTCCCCATGAACTATGTTTCTTTACAAACTGCTCCAGTATGGGTACAAGTCCTACTAGTAAGTCTTGCCCCAGCGTGGGCTTCTCTGTCCATGGGTCTGCAGGTCCCTGCCAGGAGCCTGCTCCAGCACAGACCTCCACAGGTTCACAGCCTCTTCCCAGGCATCCCCCTGCTGCAGTCCAGGTCTTCTCCATGGGGTCTCCTCCATGGGCTGCAGGTGGATCTCTGCATTCCTGTGGGCCTCCATGGGCTGCAGGGGCACAGCTGCCTCACCGTGGGCTGCACCAGGGGCTGCAGGGGAACCTCAGCTCCTGTGCCTGAAGCACCTCCTGCACCCTTCTCCGCTGACCTTGCATCTGCAGAGTTGTTTTTGTCGTGGGTTCTCACTCCTCTATTCTCTGGCCACAACTACTTCCATGTAATAACTATTTTTTCCTTCCTAAATTGTTATCAGAGAGGTGCTACAACCACTGCTGACTTCTCAGCCTTGATCAGCGTTGGGTCAGTCCTGGAGCCACCTGGAATTTGCTCTGTTGGATATAGGGAAGCTTTTGGCAGCTTCTCACTGCTGTAGCTCCACTGCTATCAAAACCTTGCAGCACAAAGCCAATGCAGCCATCTAAAACATGTTGAGCTTTTTTTTTTTCGTGTTGGCCTTGTTGAAACAAATCCTGCTGGTATGCGTTCGGTTTGGTTTCAGCCTATTCTGAGAATTTGTAGCAATATTTCTTTAGTTGTGAGGATCTTTCTGCATCTGGGTTTAGTCTGTGAATCTCTATTCTCTTATTTGGTCTCTCAAGCTTTTAGAAAATGACGAAGATCAGTGAACGTATGCTTAAACAAAAATGTCAGAGATGCCCTCTCTGGTATTTCTGATTTCCTGCATACTGCTGTTTGCCAATTAGATCTTCATTGATTTACTGTGATGTGGTAGATTATGGCAGTCTAACATAATCTGTGGACATTTGGTTTCTCATTAACTTGCTGCAAAATGACTGCATCTTTCCACTAAGCTCCACTATCACAATCTCATCACAAGTGTAAATGCAGTTTAGAAAAGCTTTTTTTCTTATCAGAAGCAGCAGGCTTTTAGAGAGCAGTACAATGTAATTCCAAAATTCAGTGGGATATACGTCGAGTAGCTAGTACCACACACATCTGTAACATGAGCTCTCTGAGCTCTCTACAATCCTACCTGTAGCACCAGGGATGCATGTTCACATTATGGCATAGCAGAAAATATATTAATAAAGTAATGCTACATGCCACATGTCCAGAGTAAAAATGGTCATATATAATAGTTTATCAGTTCTGTTTAAGATTCATGAGAATTTATCTTTAAACAATGTCAATACACCATTTAGTGGATGCTATAGAAGAGTCAGGCTGCTTTAGAATATCTACCCCATCTTGCCCATCTGATAAATGACCAGAAGAAGATAAGGGAAGAGTAAAAACAAGTATATGTATGAGGTTTATCTTCTGGGAACATATCTTCCAAGCATCTGGCTGTTACTGGAGCAGGGAGTCAGAGGTGGACATTTCACCAGCAGCATGATAGTCAGGAGCCAGCAATGGACTTTGGGTTTCTCTTCTTCTATCCTGTTTTTCATAGACTTCTATATTATTCACTGAAAACACATTAAGAAGAGAAATTGAAGCTAGCCAAAGAGGAAACTTGGTTAATTTTGTTCTCTGTTAGTTGCTAGCATATTTTATTGCCTTATTGTTTTGCCTTGTCCTGTTCCATTCAGTGGAACTGGTTCGCATCACACACGCGATGATCTGAAGTGCAGGTTCTTACATTCTTTTTTAATTTATTTTTCAGAGGTTTTTTCATGAGATGCTACCAGGTGGGCTAGCATTGAAAGGAGTTCTTAAAACAGCAACTGTTGATTATCTAAAAAGATGTAAAATTGATATGACTGCTACACATGAAGAGAAAAGCAGAAAATTGTAATAAAAGACGTGATGTAAAGAAATCGTTCCTATCAAAGTAAATACTATGTAGGAAAAGTATTCTAGGGACATCTATGCTGAATGAAAAGATTTTATTACCCTTAGTACTGTTCACTTGAAATGAAATTCATAATAAAACACAAAAAGAAAAAAAAATGTATTTGAAGCAGGATGGACATCCTGGTCTCCTGCGATGTCTATGATGTTGTCAGGTCACTCTATAAACTCATACTTCCTATGGATTTGCAAGATTCTTTACATATCTGCCTGCCAATTAATGGAAAAAAAGGTAAATGTCTGTGCCTTTTTTCTTTGTGTGCCTTTTCCCCTATCAATGCTAAATGCTAACCCTAAAACTGTTTAAAACCTAGTAAATATAATATATATGAAATAAGGCAGGAGTAAGGTTTGTGATTCCTCTCTTCTATGTATTTAATTAAATAGCAGGATATCAAAAGTGAAAAACTTGTGCTTAAATTCACTGTTTGTTATAGGCAGCATTGAGTCTCTGATGTAGTTCTGGAAAATCTCCATGTATGTTCTACACTCAGAGGTAATAGCTGAACTCAGATTCTGAAAATCTGCCCTGGCTGCAGATCCTATACCTCATGCAAATTTTTCAGAGGAATGTTTACCTGAATAAGGAGTGAAGAAACAAGAATCCAAACTACTTCCTTTGCTGTTAACTATTACGATGTTTAGAAATTTAGCATAAAAGGTGATTATGTGCAATTGTGCTAAATGGAAAGGTAAAAAAAATCTACTTAAAAGAACCTAAAATAATCCCTTTTAAAATTTTCAAAATCTCTCCTTTAGAAAAACATTTTTGTAGGCTGAGTGTATTATGTTAGATCAGCTTATCTGCAATGAATCTTCATCATTTTTTCTACAAAAGGTAATCAAAATATGTTTTATGCCAAAAGACAGACTTTCATTGTGGGAGTGTTGCATACAGCCTATAGAGTGGGTCTTATAGCTGAGCAAAATGAGTTCCCATTTTCTGTATATGTATGTATATATAATATATCAAAGAAATTCATAAGGAAGAAACCTGTATATTGTGATTATGGTTTGCTTTTTTTTGTTAACACAACTGCAGTCTACCTGCAGGAGCTGCCGGTTATAGCCAGACTTAATCTTCTTAAAGTACCACTATCAAGTAAATATACTAAAATATAAAAAGCTCATTCATCCCTTTCTCTGTTGAAAATATACAATTATTCAATGGCCTGATGCACAAAAAACCCCATAGCTGAATCTTAAGAATATACTGGAAAGAGTAAATGAAATAGCAGCAGTAGGTTTACTTTTACAACTGAAAAAAATTTCACATGTATTAATGTCAACAACTAGAATTTTACCTCATTAGGCAATTTCTGATCCAAGGCTCTGATGATTATTCTAAGCAGAAAAAATATGCTAATTATCCACTCTGAATGTAGAAGGAAAAAAGGTGTAAAATCTTCCTTTAGCCGTGTGACCATGTACTAATTGCATGTCATGTGTCAAAATAATGCAACCCTTTTTGCCTAAAGCAATTAGACATACAGAACTCTATTAATGAAGCACTGTCTGTCACTAAAAGTGTTTTCAGAGCTATAGTTGAAGATTAAAATATTAACTTCTCAAATATTTATGATAGTTACTGACAGCATTTCAAAATGTTACTTTTAACAAAAGTATTTTATTCAGCTCCAGTTTTTAATTTGGATTTTATATTCAAAGATATTATTAACATATGGGAGTCGTGAAATTTCTATGATCTCCACTGAGACTTCTTTAGAGAGGGTACATTAGCTCCTTGAAGTTTACAGCACCTTTTTCTATTGTAATATAAACTCTTTCAGAACAAAAAAAAAAATTGTTGAAAACTTGTCTTTTCTACAAAAGTCATTAAAAAAAAAAAGAGAGAGAGAAGGAGGAGCTTCTTATTGTACTTTACCTATTTTTTGCTGTGTGAAAGAAAATGGCCCTTCTTGTCAATATATCATTTTGTGCACTCCTTCCTTTTAGGGTCATTGGTCACCTCTGTTCATGAGCAAGACATTAACCTTTTGAATATTTTTATGCAGTAGGAAAGCAGGGATGTATGTTGCCAAGCTGTTTATTGAATCTATCAGACATGCTGAAGAGCAGACAATTACATTAAAAAATGTAATGCCTGCTCTGTACTACCACTACTCACCCAGCTGCTGGGGAAAGGGTTTTGCACACTTCCTCCATGAGCAATACAAATCTACAGCTTTCTGAGTGTAGAAGAGTACTGCTTTTATTTCACATCCCTAATTTACAAGGAAAAAAAAAACCAAACCAAACAAAACCAAGCTTATTCAGGCACTTGTCCCAGTAAACTGTAGTGGAATATTTGCATGCAAAGTTGAATGGACAAGCCCTTAGTTTATGTTCCATATGGAGACTGACTACTGTGATAGTTTAAGATTTATGGGTTTACCAGGACTATGCAGGAATGATACCACTCTAATATTATGAAATTATTACCCTTTTTTTGTGCCAAAAAATCAGCA
Organism: Dicaeum eximium; assembly: GCA_013396995.1. Classification (NCBI taxonomy): domain Eukaryota; kingdom Metazoa; phylum Chordata; class Aves; order Passeriformes; family Dicaeidae; genus Dicaeum; species Dicaeum eximium. Next base: position 6,282,079 of record VWZP01010904.1, on the reverse strand, counting down.
AATAAAAAAGCCATGTTGTTAGCACTTCATCATTTTCTAGTACTATGGTGGTAAAAACTGACTGCTATTATGTATTAGTCCTGCCACTGCTTTTATGTTTGGTAAGGGTATTGCCTTGGTTTTGGAGCTATTACAGTGTATGGGAATCAATTACATGTACTTGAACTAAGAAGGATTTACTTGGTAACTGTAATGGCTCTGAAAGAGCCATTATGATCTGTCATGTCAAAAACGCACATGTGCCTACAGTAGATACAAACAAAGCTGTGCAAAAAGTTTCCTACATAAAGCAAGCCATTTTGGTTAGGTTTCCTGACAAAACAAAATAAGCATTTGATGCTGAAGTACTTTCACAACTTTTTATAATAAATGAAAAGGACCTCCTGCCACTCCTCTCTCTTGTGCTTTGCTGAAGGAAAGCTTGAGTGTTGCATGAGAGGGAATCAGGGGACACATTAGTGAAGAGCAAAGCTCAAAGAATCACCATGTTTTGGGATAGATTAAACCAGTTTAAAGGGGAAAAAAGTGGTTTAAATTGAAGGGAAGAGTTATTCAGGTAAGGGAAGAAAAATTATTTTTTAATCTTTATATACATAATTATACCACTTTGGTAAGACTGAGCATAGAGGTTACACCTCAACAACTCTAGCCATATCATAGATGAATGTACAGAATATCTTGGAGCCAGAGTGAAGAATGAGAATAATGAGAATAAATTTTCCTGCCTATGCTATAGGATAGATGCAGTCTGTTGTCTTAGTTTCCTCATCAGACAGACTGGGGGACCTTGCTGCAGCTCCCTCTATACTTGTTTATCCAGGTGTCTGCTGAAGGGTGACCAAAGCACACTGAGGAGCTGCACTCCCATTTCTATTTCTGACCTGGAATTGAGAGGCAGCCAGGGATTAAAGGCACATGGCCACACCATTCTAGCACAGTGGGGCCAATGTGACTTACACAAGCAAGGTGTGGGATCCAGTCATGCTGGGGTGAGTGCCAAGAGTGCATGGGGGGCATCCTGCAGCCCAGAGCAACCCAGGTCAGGGACTAGCTTGTGCCTAAGCTGACAGTCACAGCAGGGGGATGGATGTGAGTGCAACCATCACCTACACAGCTGAGAGAAAAGCTTGTGTAACAGCTGGATCAAGGAGAGCAAGGTCTTTGTGACACAGTGCTCACTAAAGTATTTCTAGCCACGTTATTAATTTCTGCCTGTAAAATGCCCTGCATGGGCAAACAAAGATCATCTGATCTTACAAATTTAAATATATTTTTGTAGGAAAGTGTGGGCAGTGTTAGTGTAAAACACTGTTAGTGCTTTTCTTCTAAATAAAACAAAAATGTGGTAAAATTGGTCTAGAATTCAGAATACCCACTGAAATACACTGATGTATTTCTATTGTTTTCTAATACAGAACTTCATTATATCATTTTATTATTGGTTTTTAATTATCTTTTATTAACATTTGTACACCGACTTAAGTAATTGTGCCAAAGTTGACTGAAGCACTTTCCCAAAATTTATATTGGTAAGGTATGGGGTGAGGAATGGTCTACAGTGTGGTTTGCAAGTTTGCTTGTTGGTTTATTGGTCTAATTTTCAGTTCCTGAAGAATGCTATTTAGAATGCAGTGAAAACCGTTCAATCCCAAACGAGCATATCCAAAAAAAGAAACAGAGATTTTACTTTTAGCTCATCTTCAGATTCACAAGGGACAATAAGGGAGATTCATTAGGCTATTTGTTACTGTCATCTGCCATGATTCAAAATGAAATACTAAATGTTTCATGGATGCAGAAAAAGAGCAGTATTTGTCTTTGTGTTGGCTATGCAAAGACTCTATGGCTTTCAGCCTCCATACAAGAGGTCTGATGGATGAAAGGGGGAAGGGTGGTGCCATCTGAATGATGATGGGCTAATATCATCATCCTCTTGTCAGCTGTAATAGGCTTTTCCTCACAGAAATAATTCATAAAACCGCTACATTATATTCTATCCCTGACAGGCCCTATCTATCCTGCAACCCAGCAGGCTCACAACTAATAAGAAAATATGTGGTTCAGGAGCCCTGAAAAATTAAACAGGTAGTTTATGAACAATTTGTTTCATGGGGATGTTTATTATGTTTATTAAATATTGAGCCTTTAATGTTTTCCCAGTACAGATGATATCATAAAAATGCTGACTTAAGCCTCAGTTGTGTTCTTAGAAAGTGGCATTTTATAGCTCTTGTAGTACCCAGTAAATAACTAAATTGCTGTGGTTTAGATGTATACACAGAATAGAATTTATGGGGAGTGAGTATATTTTTATTGTGCATATGCAGTGTATGTAATACATTCATAATAGACACGTGCAAAATACCAAACTATTGATCACGTTCTTTGGTTTAAATGCAGTTTTGAGAAGATCAGTATTTTAGAGCTTAGAGTAGGGAACATCAGGCATTTGTTTTATTGATTGTACCAAAGGTGAAACACTGAACTTGGTGTTTGAAGTGTCAAGGCAAAAATCTGTGTGGGCTCTAAAATGTAGACAGGAATATTGGCTTGTAAGTATAATTTTTATAGAAATACTTTAGATGTATTCTTAAGGAAGAACCAGGATAAAATGGCTAAAGCTGTTGACTAACACCAATATGCCATTCTGTAAAACAAGTAAGGGGTGCCAGAGTTTGTCATCCACAAAGAAGGCATATTTCCAATTGCCAGACAGAGTGCCGGATTGGGTTCTGGAAAAGACCTGGAGTGTGAGGGGGAAGCATAATGTGCAACCAAACATTTTCTATGTCCATACCTTTTTATTCCTTCCTCAGAGTTTATTGAATAATTAATGATTCTGCAGCAGGGTATGAAAACTAGCAAGTAGAAAATTTCCATTCTTAATGAATTTGTAATAATAAATAATGCTTATGATATTAAAAAGCTGTATGCCATAGACATATTACAAAAAGCATGTGCATGACGCGATTTATAAAAAAACATGTACGGATCTTTCATTCAGCCTTTCAGGCATCATGAGCTGTGCTCTTATCCTTCTATTCCTGGTAAGAAGGTGGACTCTGCAATAAAGACTAAGATCATGGAGCACACAGATAGAAACTGTGTAGAAGCAGCATGACTTCTACAACAGGAAATACTTCCTCTCTGACCTGCTGGAGTCCTGTCACTATGCACATGGATTAAGAGGATACAGGAGCCATAAAATATTTGGCTTTTCTAAAAGCCTTTGACAGGGTTAGTAAAGAAACCCAGTCACCACAGCTGTTGAGAGAGTGTCTTTTACAGATTGCAAACTGCTTAAAGAATAGAAAATAAAGAGTAGAGCACTTTGGTTGTTTTACAGAATGGATATTTCATTTTCAGCAGTGAGATCCCTGAGGGATAGACACTGACACTGGTTTTATTAAACATTTTCATCAAGGGACTGGAGAAAAGAGTGTGCAGTGAAATCTCCAAGTGAAACTATTTTCTGTGGTCAAGAGTCATTGCCAACTGGCTGAAGGAACTTCAGAGCTGAGAAGGAAGGTGGTGAAACTGAGCAGAGAAGCAATGTGTCAAATGAAAACCAACGTAAAAAAATCTAAGGCAATGCATTGGGGAAGAATAATCTGAGCTGTGCCTCATGATGGTGAATTCTGAATTACCATCCAGCAGTTGGGAACAGTATCTTGGAGTCATCCCTGGCAAGTCTTTGAGATCACAAGCTCAGTGTACAATATTAAGCAAAATCAGCAAAATGCAGGACATCATCAGAAAAGGTTTGACAGACAAGATAGAACACATAATTTTGCTGCTGCATAAAAATGTGTGTGCCCATTATTTTGGTGCTGTGTACAGTTCTTGTCTCTGTCTCAAGAGATGCTGCAATATTGAAGGAGGAACATAGGAGGCAATTGAAATAATCAAGCAGATGGATCAACTGATGATAAAAAGCCTGGGATTGGAGAGATCTGGGGAGAATTGTGGTTTATTAACAAGTGGATAATCTGGCTGTGGAACTGGTAAATAACTTCCACACAGTATGAGAGCAAGGACCACTCACAAAATTTTGTACAATCATCTAAAGAACAAAAAAAAAAAAAAAAGAAAATACTTTGTGCAGAGTCTAGATCACTTTAGAGCCTTACTTCCACAGAAGGCTGTGAAGGACAGATGGTATGAGCAGGTTCAGAAAGGAATTAGAAAAGCAACAGGCCCATGAATGACTCCTAGACAGACTAGGCAGGCATCTGCCTTCTAATATCCCCTAATGCAGCAGCTCTGCTAACTGGGAGAGTATGAGGGGAATGACTGTAGAAAGCTGTGGGCTTGTGATGCCCATAATGTCACCCGTGGTGCTTTCAGAAGCAGAGCACTGGGGTATTTTGATCATGGGTCTTTTAATGTTTTAACATGTCTTGATTATATTCATGTCTAATTTGCTTCTCATTTACCCAAGTTTTATGTTTGTGTAGTTACAGAGGCTTTAGTTTTTTCTCTCCTTCAGATCAGAGTACATGAAGTACATTGGACACCAGGTCTGCTCTCCTTTCATATGCACACAGTTTTTAAAGTCTGACTCATATCCATACATACAAAACACAAAACTTGAAAATCCAAGTAAAGAAAACCATATCAGAAGGAAGAGACTAAAAGCTTAACTTGATGGCTTAAGCCTGAAAAACCAATGTACCTTTTTTAAATCCTTGCATTTTCTTTCACTTTTCACTGAAAAATGTTTGTTTATTGTTTGCTTTTACAAAGGCTTGGCACACATGCTACTTCTTTTGAACTTCAAGTGTAAACAATAAAAGCTTTTTCCAGCTGCCACCCACCCTCCTCCTCAAATATCTTTCATTTTTCCCTAATGGAGATGGAAAAAATTCACTTGTCACATGAAATCTTTATGACAAACTTTTCAAACAGGAAAAAAAAAAGAATAAAAATGTAATATATTATTAACTATAAGCCACATGGCTACCTTGCTGTCTCTGGGTCACATAAACTCATTTATATAACAACCTAGGCCAGACACAATCCAGTTATAGTTGCAGGCTCTTCAGCTATACGTCCTCTTCCGAAAGAAAATAATTTCAAACCTGCAGACCTGTGGGATGACCTGTGGACAGTCTGTGTGCCAAGCCCCGTGGTGTCAGTGGTCATTCCCCAGCCCAGGGCACTGACTGCAGCAGCATGTTCTGCTTTTCTTCTGTACATGCAGAAACACAAGCCTTATCATGTGTCACTCATGTTGTGTGATCTGATGTGCTCTGGAGGATGCTAGTGATGTCACTGATTTAAAGAAATACCACTCCCATTGGCAGGGAGTTGGAAGCAATTAATTACCAAGTACCATTACTAAGGCATGTACAGCTGTTGCTTATGTATGGAAACAGAAGAGAAATTAGATTGAATTGATTTAACATAATGAAGAAAGTGGCATTTATTTTATTGTAGCTTTTATAAGCTGAGAAACTTGAATTTAATTTTCATAATTTTTTTTATATAGTTGGGCAAAATTCTTCTGACAGATGAAAAAATCCCAGAGGAACAAAAAATGAGGATGTTCAACTGCCTCATTAGAAATGTGTAGGATCAGAGGAGGAACATACATATTAGACTAATGAATGATTAAATTAAATATTTTGCTATTTATGCCTATTGCTGCAATTTGGGCTAAATTCCAAATACACATCAGACAGTAGCTATAATATTGTTTTTGAAGAAATTCAAAGTCCAGATTTAAATAGGAAGAGCTGGTGTAATTTACTAAATCATGGTAGATAGATAGATACAGATAGGAATAGATATTTTCATTGTTGATTATATTAGACCTACTGACATGAAATGGTAGAGAAGAGAAAAACAATTATATCTGTGTGTGAAATGTAAACATATTCTATAAGTACAAACCAAACTGAATTACAGCATATCTATAAAGCATTGGTGTTAACAGCTCATATTTGACTGGATTCTGCTCCCACTGTTCATGAGGTAACTATGAGGTTAAATGCATCTATTTCCTTAGCTCAGGCTATCATAATAAAGAGAAAAATTTAGTTCCATCTGACCCTAATATTTAGCTCATTAACGTTTTTGAAAATACTCCTTGTTAAGAGGTGCTGTCCGTGTACAAAGTACTGATATGGTACTGCAGCTATTAAGCCTTATAAATAAACACATTTCTACATTACTGTCAATTTAATGCTCACTTTCTAATTATTTAATGTGAATAAATGCAATATAATCCGCATTTATGCAGTGCTCTTTTTGAAGACATGTTTGTAGACCTGTTTGTAGAAATTTGTAGAAATTACTGCAAACTAATGTTGGTGATTTAATTCTAAGTTTATTTTTTCACTTTCACAATTAAAGAAAAAATCTAGGTACATACTTTGCAGCTGCATGCTGTGCTGCATGCAGGGAGACTGATGTTGAAACACTGGGGGAAAAATAGTTTACATTTATTCTGAGTGCAAACATTTTTCAGCTGATTGAAGAGACCAGTTGTATTTTACCTTCAGATTACATCACCTTCATAATGCCAAACACTTAGAATTTTTTTTCTTTTTTTAAGAGCAGCATCTTATGTCACTGCCCTGCCTATCTTTTGGCCTGCCATGATAGGGGATTTGGAACTAGATGATCTTTAAATTTGCTTCCAATAAAAATAACTCTGCAATTCTATGATTCTCATAAATTATTATAATGAGACCTCATAGAACTGCCAGGCTGAATGTAGCCTGTCTACAAATGTTTAAAGACATTTTAAAAATTTGGAATGCCAGTGAGTATTCGAGAGGAAGAGAGGAGAGGAGAGGAGAGGAGAGGAGAGGAGAGGAGAGGANAGAAGAGAAGAGAAGAGAAGAGAAGAGAAGAGAAGAGAAGAGAAGAGAAGAGAAGAGAAGAGAAGAGAAGAGAAGAGAAGAGAAGAGAAGAGAAGAGAAGAGAAGAGAAGAGAAGAGAAGAGAAGAGAAGAGAAGAGAAGAGAAGAGAAGAGAAAGCTGTTTAGCTGTTTCAGTCTCTGGGTTTCATTTTTTAATTTTTTGAATGAAAAGGGGTTTTTTTTAATTTCTGTAGATGTTTCTCATAGACAGGGACAAGGTCAATTGTCCCACTCAATTATCCCACTCAATTCAGGGAAAGGGAGAAAATAAAATCTAGATATGAAGCTCAGTGATTTCCTTCATCTCAAAAATAGTCTTAGAACAGAAATCCTGAACATCTGGAAAAGCCCAGAATCAGAGAGTTGTTTTCACAGTGACTAAAATTGCTCATGTAGTTCAATCCACAACCCAGCGAGACAGAAATACCAGCTGCTGGATATACCAATATAGAACTCAAAAGGGTGTAAAGTGCAGAGCAAATATTTCAGAGTGGAAATTGGTCTCAGGCAGATGCTGTAAATGATTTACCGAATAACAAAGAAAGGTAAAATTTTAATAAAAGCCTGGGTTCAGCACTCATATATCCAGTATTTGATCAGTTGATTTTAGCAGCCTTTTGAAATTACTTGTGTTGAGAGACAAGTATACTCTTTAAAGTAAAAATGACCTCTGCATGAGAAACTGTACATTATACAGAAAGTTTGCATAAACACAATTAATGTAGGATTGCTTACTAAAACCATAAACTGATGACAGATATTTTCTTTGTGAGCATTTCTGTATATCAGAGTGTTGTGAAAAAACATAGCATCCCATACTACTAATTTGCTTTATTTACCTTTTTAAGAAAAGTCTCAAATGCACTTAGTAAAAGCAGCATGTACCTGTCTGTCAGCAGAGCAGCCTTTAGTGTTTATTCACCTCCTGTTCTGCAGAACACATGCCTGGAGCAGCTGGCAGATGCATTCAGGGAAACAACTGGTCCCTGTCAACACCACCCAACCTTCTGAGGCCAAGCAGGCACTTAGAAAGTCACAAATAAAGACCAGTGTTTTGTTTTGCCAATAGCCTGGTGTGTTTTCCCCTCCTCTTTTGTTCAGAATGTGCAACACCATCAAAGGGACCTGATTAGAACAAAGGAACAGGGATCACTGTAACAATTATGATAAAAATGAAAAGGCATAATAAAAAACAAACCCCAAAATCAGGAAAATAATGCCAGGTGAAGATGAATACACATCCGCTGGGAACAATTACATAGCAGATGCATCCAAAAATTCATTATCAACGTATAATTTGACATGTTCCTAGTAATGTTATTCATTGCATTTACAAATAATTCATCACAGGTGTTGTGAACTAAAATGGAATACAAGATCCTTATGTTATTCACTAGGACAAGAGGAAATGTCCACTTTGTAATTGTGCATTGCATTCAATTTTATTAAAAGGTTTTGTCTTTTGTTGTGTAAATTCTTCTGCCATGCTGGATAAATCAGATATAGAGAAACTGCTTTCTTTCCAAAACATATTTATTCTCACCAGAAGTGGTAAATATACTATTATTTCACTTCCTTTTTCTATTTTTCTCCCTTTACTCAAAATCAAAGTACCTGATTTTGCAAGCTCTCTTTTGTATTGTTAGTTTCCCTGATTTCAGTTACTTATGGTGTACTCCTATTGTTGCAGACCTTGTTCCTTTGAGCTCCTTTTTAATAATCAGATCTTCTAGCAGAGGCAAGTCTTGTTCATTCAAGTGTAGCACTATTATTTTATATATAAAGTTATATGCATGAATAAGTGGAGCAGGGATTGATGCAGGATATTTTTTCTTTAACTTGACTCAAGGCAAAACTCTTATTTAAACTTTTTTGTTTATTTGAGATTAATTCTGCAATGAAGCTCTGCCTAATTTTACTTGCGTTACTACAAAATTCAGTCGTAAGTAGAAATTAACAAAAGGCAGCATTTAATTCCAGGTCAAATTCCATAAATAATGACAAAACAAATACACCTGCATTTCTGTTTTAGTCTGAAATTCATGAAAAAGATTCACTGTCTTAATTACAAAGCTTTATTACAGTAGTATTACAATAATTGATTAACACATGATACTAGAAAGCGACCCAGCAGCACTGTGGTTTTAATCCTAGTATGCAGTGTCAAATAGAACCTTCAAGCACATATACATAGATAAATGCACTTTTGAAAAAAGAATTAATGATCAGCCCCAGCCTGGGTAATATATAATGCATTCTGATCATATTGTCCTGTCAGAAATTTCAGATCACTGATGTAAACACAGTTGAAGGTTTTTTAAGGTGATTTTTGAGCTAACGACTGGTTGCTTTGTATTTAGTTCTTCGTTATGACTTCTCCTTTCTACATCTGACCACTACACCAGATGCAGGGTTTTGCTGTACAGTAATGCAGTAGGATTTTCAGTTTTGCATCTGGCCTGCTCATAGCTCACCTGACTCCAGCATGGCACACACAACATGTGCCACTCAGGCAGCTGAAGATGACAACTGCCTGTACTTCATTTAGCATGGTGGCTTGCACTTGATAAAAACTATTCAGTAGGCCAGAGAGAGACACTGTGAAAGCAAACAAGACAAATTCACTGGTTGGAAGATTCCACTGAGGAAACCATTCAAACAAATTAGCAAAGGAATTGAGTTCCAGTTCCCCACTGCCAGGTGAGTGTTGTAATCACAAGGCTAAAGAGTGACATTCAGTTTCTGTGTGACAAGTACTGCATGAAAAGGGGAGAAGACTCAGCTGGACTGAAATCCTCACTTCATTTCAGAAGATTATATATGGTTTGAGGCATAAAGCACCTGTTGGAGTCATGGGGCACTGAAAACTTATGGGCCCTGGATGACTGCTCAAACTACCTAACTTGGTAGAAGCAAAATGTCATTGGCATTTCTTCAGGGGGACGTGTTTTGATTATCGGGAATGATTTCCCTCCACCTCCCACACTTATTCCTTCTAAGAAGATGGTTAAAAACCAACTTTGAGCTACACATTTCAAGCTAAGACTCTTCATTGGAAAAAATATGTACTTCCTTGCAAGGCATATTGATAGAAAAAGGGCTGATTTTCAGAAAAATTGCCCCAGTGAAGCCCAAGCGTCTTCTTCAGGTTTGTGGACTCTGCTAATTAGTAGCTGTACCTTGTTTTTGTATCATGGCATTAACCCTAACTCCTGTAATTATTAACCCTAATTTATCCTGAAATTATTAACCCTACCTGCTGTTAGGATTAGTCAGGATAAGACACCACCTCCTTGAGGTAATGCCACCAATTTTCTATAGCTGATAGCAAGAGGCAATGCTTTGAAATCAACAATGTTACCTTTTCAGTAATCTGATTATTCTTATTGATCATCAGGATGTTGAGAGAAGCTTTAAAATTTTTCTACCTTCTTAAGGAACAGAGTGGTACTACTATATGATCTTTGTTTTTTCAAAGGAGGAATACTTTTTATTTTGAAAAATCTCTTCTTACTTTTAAAAAAGAGAACATCAGGCAGTGGGATTTATATATAATTTATGCACGTTGTTGCTGCATTGAATGCTCCAAGTAGAAGTAAAATAATATTTAAAAAGGAGATTCAGTGATTAATAATAATAATAATAATAATAATAATAATAATAATAATAATAATAATAATAACTCAGTGCAGTAAAGTAGGAAAACAAAAATTTGGTCATGAAAGCTCTGACAGGTTTCCTTCTTCTGTAGGATATTCTTTTAACATAGCAAGCTAATCTCTTGCAAACATACTCTGCAATTTGCCAGTATTTTACCTGCTGAAGTAAACTAGAATTCAGAAACATACTGCAGGACAGCCTGACTGCAGAAAAAAAATTCAGTTTTAAGATTAAAACATGAAGGTCTGTGTAAGTCACCAAGGACATTTACATGTGTCCCTTTCTACTGAAACCTGTCATGAAACAAAGTGAGTGCCCTGCCTCTTAAAGAAACTGTACAGTACATCAGATTTATTTACAGGGGATAAAAATGACAGCCTATGCTAGAATACAATGTAAGATAGCTACAGACTAACTAAAGGAAAGAGAAAATGGGAAAATGGAAACGTAAAAGCTGGGGAGCACAGGGCAGGGGAGAAAAAAAGAGCAAAGGTGGACCAGATTTCTCTTTGTGGACTTGCCTTCACAGTCCCTCTCTGCATTACTTCTTCTTTCTATGGATGCAATGAATTTTTTTTATATGAAGATCAGCAGAGACCATGCACCAAAGTTTCATAATAGCAATGGTATTTGATATTGACTATTTACCATCTAATATAGGTAAATTTTATGTTTTGTCACAAACATTTTAGTCTATGAAATATATACCAGTGGTTTAATGCGGACAATCTGTGAAAGGTGACTGGAACTTATTGCTGTGTTTGCTTGTAAATACCTGAAAATATGGACATTTACACGATAACTTCATAATTCTGTTCATTGTGGTCTATCAGAATCTAACTCAACAACTTATGCTCATTCTGTATACTTGTCTAGAAGCAGGAGAAAACATTCATTAAAATTCTCATCTTGCTTTAGGTATTTTTTCTTTGGTATATCTCAAAAAATAAATTAATTAAGTGGTGGGAGAAATGGGGAATAAACGAATATTATGGTTTCATTATAGGCATTGCAATTATTACAAAACTCTTTTTTTCTTTAATTCATGACATATAACAAAGCTATCATTACATTTGCATGTTTTATATGTATCTACTTGAGAACAGTATGTCAGTAAACATCAGTTTCTAAGTGATTAGAGTTAAAATCATTCTCAATAAATCTTCCTTTAAATCTTTTAACAACAGGGCTAGTAATGTTATCTAAAGTGTTACCTATTTTCCTTTTGAAAATCTAATCCACTCACAATTTAAGATTTGGTGAACTTGCACTGTCACTTGGAATAAATAAATAAATACAGCCAAAGGACAGTGAGATTTATGCTTACATTTTCCTAAATAATGTAAATAAAGAAGAAGGTAAAACTAAAATAATTTTTTATAGAAATGGCCTGAAGTGTGTGAAGACAATTCATTTGTTTTATGTTTTTATCATTCTTGCGTGGAAAAGTTAATTTCTCAGGTATGAAACAAGTTACAATAAAAACAGAATTAAGGAAATTAAACAAAATTAAGGGACTTCCTATTTACACACCCTCTTCCTGCCCTCATTTGGCTGAATTATATCTGACTTCAATCCCACATAAACATCCTGTCAGCACTTCCTCCACAGGTAGAGTGACCTCCTCCTGGATGTGAAGAATGACGTCACCTACATGTTCTGTATCATTTTGCCTCTGTCATTTCAATTTCACAATTGCAGACAGCAACATAATCTGTCAGTTCTTATGCCAGGAGACTTCTGTGGGGTTTTTTTTTGTTTTGTTTTGTTTTTTTGTCTTTGTACAATAGCACAAAACTTGTCTGTAAACTCTGTGATGTTTATAAGCACTTCCTCAAATCTATTCTCTATGATTTTTTAAAACCTTTTATTTAAATCTGCCAAGATGGGGTAGATTAATCACCCCTGGCAATCAGTTTTGGATTACAATGCAGCAAGCATTTTTATTAGGTTGGATATCTACAGCAAAACAAATATGCTGTGTTCATAAAGGGAAAAGAAGTCAAAACTCTATTTTATGCTTCATGATAACAAATAACCATAGATGTACTGGAACTTATTTCTACCAAGTCCATTTTAGCAGAGCTGTTTTAGGTGGTATATCACACAATACTGCTAAGCGATCTCTTCCGTGAGTTTCCTGTTGTCTTGCCAGAGGAGCTCTCCTAATTCAGTTTTACATTGTTTCTCCTGAGGTAGATGATTTGAGTGAATAAGTTTCTTGGGACTGCTAGTTGTGGTCACTAGAATATTTAGTTGCAGTTGAACATAACACAGCCTAAAAATTCCTTCTCTCTGTAGAAAAAGGTACATCTGGGTGTTCTGAGTTCTTTTTCAATAATAGAGAATTTATTGTCAATAACAAAGAATTTCTCCAAAAGACAAAGACTGCCTAAGACAGCGAATATGTATGAATGCTAAACATCTGACCAAGATCTGAAAGTATGAAAAGCCTTCTTTTCTTTCATCCTTTTATCCTTTCTCCACCTGAACTGTTTCAAAAATATAAAGAAGTACAAATAAAAATTTTCTACATGAACAGAAGAGCTCAGGTTCTGAGCTCTGACTAAATTTTTAGTCTTTAGCCCCACATTTATCCATGTGGTGTCATGTCTGGTGCACTGCTACCTTCATGCACGTTTTTCTTCTGTCAGCAAACTTTTTACAATCCTAGTATTCCACAATCTTCAGCAAGCTGACTATAAAGATAACAGCAGTCTGCCTTGTTTTCTTCTGTGGTGGCTTACATAAAGATACTTAATGTAAAGGCCTTGAGCTAAGAAATCCATAGAAGAATGGATATGCCTTGGTATAAAAGGTAAAGGTGATAGGGAGCATCTGTAAGGGGAAAGAGACAGTGTAGGGTGGTGGCTATTAAGGTTAGCTGCAAAGAGAACTGTCATACAAGGTCTAGCAGAATGTAGGGATGACATATCCCAAAGGGATTAAAGCAAATGAAATCCTAAATACCACGTGCAAGAAAAATGTCTTTATCTCCAAAAAGATGTAATTTTGAAAGATGATGGTGAGGATTTTAAAATTAACTCATTTTTTTGCAGTATAAGTTTATAGCAAGGAATTATTCAAAACAGGATATGATATTCTGTTACACTGAAAATGCTGTAACATAATTGACTGGATTTTACCTTTATCTTATATGGAGGATGCTGGTTTTGAAATTGTACAGAGGTATATTTGCAGAGATTGTTGAAAAGATATTGCATAAAAGTTGTGAAATAAAGTATACAATGCCTCCTTTTTTATTTTCTTTTTTTCCCCACCCTCATTGCCTTGAGTTCTTTAAGCAAGAAAGCACAATTTCCATGTCAATAAAAGGACAAGACATTGTCCCCAGCTAGGAGATAACTAGCTTTATAGTAATTAGTCTCTATTTGAAATATTCCTAATGTCTGTTATCTGGAGAATTATCTAGAACATCAGCAAATTTCTTCTTGACTTCAGTGAAAATTAGAATAAAAGCTGTAGGAGTTTATACATATACTCAATCCGAACACATTCCTATATGCTGAGAAATTAAATTAGAGTGGTCTTGGGAAGCAGAATTCCTCCTGGTCTCCTTGTTTATTTAGAGAATTTTGCAGTTGCTGTACATGATCTCAGTGATATAGAGAGCACCTGGCAGTGGGAGCAATCTCTTCCCAATGCCATTGCTTGCCATAGTCTCACTGAAGAGCAGTTCTTGCATCACCTGTGACCCGACAGAATGGAACTGAAGTTAAATGTACCTCACAGACCAGTTAAACACAGAAGTCTCAGGGTGCAAGAAGTTCAATCACAAATTCAATTTGATAAGTATACAAGCCCTATTTTTACTTTTCACAACTATTTTTACAAGACACTCTGTTTCTTGAAGTGTTTAATGGTGTGTGAACACCTGCCCACATGTGCTTGCCACACCTAATGTCTCAAGTCCTTCTCTTCCTCATGGATATTTCAACCATTCAGACAGAAGCAAAAAATACCATGTTATTCAAGTAGCCAGTAAGATCAAGTGGATAAAGATTGGCAGAAATAATCAAAACTACATTCTTAGTAGGTAATTAATGACAAATCACAAGACTTAAATTGTTTGCATAAATTTCATAAAAAGAGAAATAACTTGGAAGGAAAATAACTTTCAAAACACAATATCCCTATTTATACAAAATCTGTGAACTGAAATTAGGCTAAATTTATTAAAAAACATAGCTGTTGCAAGTAGTTTACATAGCTCAAGTAGTTCTGATAATCAAGCTCTGATAACAATGCAAACAACTACTGGTATCTAGAGGCTTTTTTTCATATTCAGAGATCATGTATATCTTCCCAGTTGATATTTGTCTAGTGGAGAGGAAGAGATATTCCTAAAATACACATAAAACTAGAATGAAATAATTTGTAAGCAAAGCATCTTGAAACCTGGCAAATAGTATCTCAATCTTCCTGTATTCTTTTTTATTCACTGCAGCATAGCATGAGTAATTTTGAAACTGCAACATTCCATTTATTGTACAATTATGTTCTATTATTTTCCTATTGCCACAAAGCTTCCATGAAAACATGCTCCATATATGCCTAAGCAGTTTACCTTGTGTGAGTATTTGCATTAAATAAATGAAAATTCACCTCTTTCTAAAGATATCATGCTGAGACACAAAAGTATTCCCTGCTATTAGGAATGTTCTTGTACAGATCTAAAAATTGTAAATGAATTTGTAGATGGTTGGTTCCATTTAAGTGAAGCAGACTGAGCATAGATCTTTATGAAAATGTGTTTACTTAACCAGAAAACACAAATATTTTTATTAAATAGGCTGATTTCTTGTGGATGTAAGATTTTAAAGAGCTATACTTAAAAGCAGTTTTCCAATGACTGTCTATAGTCTCTTTCTCTAACACCATTTTAGGGTTTGGGACACATTTCAGAATTCCAGTGGAAGATTGAGATAATTGATTTAGTTATAATGGGGATCTTACAGCCTCTATTGTAATTATGTCTACTATTGCAAATTTAAAAAGTCAAGCTGAGTGTTTATTACTTCTATTAAATGCAAAGTACATACTTTTGAACTTTATTTTTATTTAAAATTGCTTTAATTTTCTGAATGGTTAATGAACAAAAACCAAAAGAAAACAAAACAAAATGACCAGCAGTGTGTGTGTGTATGTGTAATACTCAATGTCTGAGGTTTTGCAAATGGAATTAAACACCAATAGGGGAAAAAAATCACATGAGGAGAAATGAAGCTTCAGAAGAAATGTATTTCTGTGATACTGTCTGTAGCTCATGCTAGATAATCATGAACCCAGAAGCTAATGACCTCTATCTACTCTGACACATTAAGTCCAACCAAAGATAATGGTGTCCTGCGTAAATTAACAAACCCAGTGGTAAACTTGCTTCTAGTTCAGCGGGAGACAGTGTGCAAATTAGCATTGGTTCTTAATAAGATCAGTGTCCTGCAATCTGCAGTTCTGTACTGTTCATAATGCTGTTTCTTTTCAGGTGAAAATTTTTTCTCTAGAGGACACTTGCACAATACATTTTTCTGACAGAGAATCATCCTCACCCTAATCAGTTCCCTCCTTGAAAACTTTCCCTATTTCTTGTACTTTCATGCTGTGAGTGCTGCTGTGAGTTGTTGGGGATGATTATTCATTTGTAAGCTTCTTTAATAGCATTTCCTTTAAATGTTGAGGTACCCAACAGAGCAAACCAGGATTTGATTTTATAATTATAACAATTCAGCAAAAGTGATGGTCACTCTATTGGCAATCTTTTTCTAATTTGTTCATCATAGTTTATTATCTTCTGAAAATTTCAAATAAACTATTAGCTGTTACATAATTCAGAGGCAAACTATTATCAAGGACCTTATTCTGGGAACTACAGTGCATATTGCCCCTGTATGCTTAGAGTCAAACTCTGTCCCTCCAAATCTGAAATTAAATTTCTCAACAGCTGTCCTGAGGTGTCCTGGACCATTTGAGAACCAGTTCCTAGACCCAGCTCTCCACACCATAGAGTACAGTATGCACAAGGCTACACTCAGGACAAATTTGACACTTGCTGCTAAACAATGATATATTGGATATTTAGCATCATCCCTGTGCCTTAAAACAATTTGTTGGTATTTCCCTTTCTTGACTATAAAATCACAACTGATTATTTGAATGCAACATATATTTTTTTAAATACCTTCTTTTCAGTTTTCTTTTCAGATTTTTTAAAAAATACTTTCTAAAACTGGTAAATGTTATTATAGTGAGAACATTTGTGTTAATATTGACTGGCTTATTTATCAATTTTTTCTTTGCCTTGTTAAAAAATATCATTTGTGGGCAATCTTTCCACTATCCAGCAATCTCTGTAGAAGATCAGACCACGTCTGCCAAATAAAAAAGTTATGTATGTTGTCCAACAGCAGGTGAATAGTTTTTCTGTGAACAAAATTTTTACAATATTAGATGAGGTCTAATGAAGGCATTTCAGCTATAAATTATGTGCTGAAAAATGACCATGTTCCCTAATTTGTCTGTGTATAGTGAGGCATGATTATGGAGCTGGGGGATGTTCTGGTACATACCTGATAGAGAGACGAGGCTGTGGTATATTCTTCTAATGGGAGTTTTGTAAGAAAAAGTTTAATACACAGCTCTTGTCTGAACAAACCTCTCACTGTAAAATGTTTACCTTTAATGACACGTACTATTATTTCATGATTATTTTAAAATACACTTAAAGAGTTTTACATGTTAACCAGCTACTAAGAATGCCTTAATAGACAACTAATTTTTGTTAGAGGTGTCTCGACAATTTGAATTTTATATGCATGCATTATGTTTTCTTAAAATGGGGAAATTATGCATCTGAAGGAATCTGTCTAGAATAATGGGGTTCTATAGAGGTTACTTTAATCACGTTCACCAGCAGTTATAGCTGTTTTACATCTTATTTGCAACAAAAGGGAACTCTAATTATCTTCCAAAAGAGCATAAAATGGTGTGCTTTGCTGCTGATGTAATGTTGATTTGTGAATGCTGCTGATCGGAACTGACAACTAAATACATGTCACACTTTTAAGAAATCAGTGGTGGTGACAGGATAACCCTCTTTTGTGACCTGGGGACCAGGAGATGAGGTATATATTTGCTTGCTAAGTAGAAACAATTTACAGTTTTTCACTTTCAAATAAAAATCAAAATGCTGTTATAGATGGGTTATTGATGATTTTTAACAATGCACCAGTTCTGTTATGATTTAGAAGCTACCTTCTGTAAAACAGATCTACTGCTTGCAAATCCCAATAAAATAGAAAGGTTTTTGCATATTAGTCTCATTTTTTATAAATTACTGACTCTTTGCTTTGTATTCCTATATGCTGACAGGAATATAAGTCCTTACAATATCCATAATAGGTATGTATTTGCTGCACATGTCATGAGGGACAATAAAGAATTTCGGTATCTTTGCAGCATGGTTTCAAATGCATGCAATTCAAGCTCACACATAACTGCAAATTAGAAACATGCAGCCCACAAAAGCCTGCAAAACTCACTAAATATGATTCAACTGTATATCAATACCCATGCCACCCATGCACATGGAACAGTTTGCCCATATTCCATTTCAGTATGGAGCTAGTCCACAGAGATCTGAATCCATTAGGCATAATTGATATTTGCTACATGGCACTGTTTAAGAGTCACAGTGGAAAGTTAATACTTTGCATCTCAGGCCTGAATGCTCTGCATTTAACCTAGATACTGAGATACCTGCCTGGTATGAGAGTTTAATTCACAGGCTTGTTTATTTAAACTAAGGACAGTAATTAAAATGCTTATATAGGCTGCATTCAGCCTTCTCTTCTAACTGTCAACTTTCATCAGCATTGCTGAGGTTTAACTCTTTAGTAGGTCTAACTCTGTATAAATTTAAAATAGTCTGTATTTTTTACTGTATACCTCTTCTATGGTACTTACTCAGTAATAAATATTTTTACAATATTTCTTTTTCTAAGTTTGGCAGCTTTGCATGCCAGTAGTATTTGTATGCGTGACTCTGAGTTAGTAAGTAGTAAATAATTTGTGCATGGTTAAATGAAGCTAAAGGTTTTCCTCAATTAAAAAAAAAAAAAAACGGAAAAACTTGGTCCCCTTTAATCTACCCACACAGTCTATGGCTTAGAGATGAGGAAAGTTGAAAATGTATTTTATAAGAAGTCTTTCTGATAGCAGTCTCTCCTTCTGTTTACTTTCTCTATATCTTTGTGGAAATCATCTACTCATGTAAATAATTCCAAATCAGTGATATGAGTACCATTATTTTCCAGTGCTTTCATTTATAGATCCTGTCCAACAATTTATTTTATACCCATTTTATACCAGTATTGGGTAAATAACAGATTTGATCCAAAAGCTCCTACAACCAGGAAAGCAGATTATTTTAGAGCAGAAATGAGCATATAATTGACTAGAGACTGGTTTTAAGAGAGGAGGAATGATCCCAAAAGCTTTTAAGTCTAGGTTCCTAGAGATTTTAAGTAACATTCTCATTAGATGTGATCTGTTTATTCTGATGCATTTTCTTTACTTTGCATCTGAGCAATAGTCTTACAAAGAGCCTTTGAATGGACAAGAATGGTTCTCTCCTGCCAAATACCTGGGGAGCGTCCTATGAATTTTATGATCTATTTTTTTTCTACTGGGTGCCAAGACATATTTTGTTGTAATTATTAGTACATTGCTCATCATTACTCATATGGAAAGAAAATACAGCTTTACAAATTATTGAATGGTGTCTTTCTGTTTAAAAAGCAAAACATCAAGTACAAAAAATTCAAAGTTGGTTAGTTTTATATTCATTCATTCTTCTATTTGCATCACTGCTAGTTAGAAGCTCTGCAAATATGGGATAGAAGCAGTTATTTTTGAATACTTAAAAAGATACAAAAAGAATTAGTTTGTCTTATGTGTATACCACAAACCCACAAATCCGCTCTTGTATTTTTCATCTTCATTTTTCCATTAGAAATAAAAAACATATTTGACCTATAGATGAAACTAAGTAGGATGTTTCCACATCTATTACCATTTGAAGGTAAGAACTCTTCTTCATCAAGGTCAATATCCTATAATAAATTTTGTACTTCTTTTATTTGAATTAAAGTCTTTGTACTGCTTTAATTTGCTGCATAAACAAAACAAACAAACAAAAAAAGCTTGTCTTTACCAAAAGAAAAGGGGCTTGAGATATGGATAGTTTCAGGTGTTGGTTTCTTTTACTACCATTTTACTCAAGATTTAAACAGCACATCTAGATTGGTGAGAAGGTCTGGTCAGCCTTGTCTTGCCATTTCTATGAGGCTCCTTCCTCTTACCACAGTCCTCAAAAGGCTCCTTTATATTCCTGGAGTGAGAGTTCCTGGACAGCTAATAGCCCAACCAACACCATTTTGGAGTCTGAACATTTTTTACATGGAAATCAATAAGTGTACAGATATGTAAATATATATTTAAACAACAGTGAGTTTTTGTATTTTTCTCAGAAATTAAGGTTTGCATTTCTTGAAACTCTGTGAGTTCTTATCAGTCTTGATATTCCTCCTCAGAAAACAAGAAAACGGTACCTTGATGTTATGCTCTATTTCAAATAAGAAAAATAACAGTATTGAGTATTTTGACCTGTGTTTCCTTTTCCAAATGCCCTTTGTCTGGATTGAAGCCTTGTAAGGGAGAAATCTGGAAAATCAGCAATGTGATTTTAAGCATTTGATGCTACACAGAAACATAGAATTGTCTGATGAGCTCCTCAGCAAATAATTTCCTGAGATCAGCTTCCTCAGTCCTGCACAAGCATAGTCTCCTCCTCTATCAGGCTGGCTCCACTTGAACTTTGTGTGCCCAGCACTGAGACAGACAGACCCCAGTTTGCATCTCAAGCTCTGCCCTCAGAGCCTCACATTTCCCTCAATTTTTCTCTCAGTCTCTTGCTCCCAATCTCCTGTAAAATCTTACCAGTACACCAGCCCTATTTTTCTCTTTATAGGCTCCTTTCTTTACTGCTGAAGGATCCTTTTATAATTTCTTTTTCAGCAAGTAGGCATGGCAAGAATCAAACTCCGTGTCCTACTTCATGTGGCAGGTGGGGAATGGAGTGGACAGCAGTCCTCCATCAGGATGCTGAGAGGAGAAGAGAGAGCCCTCCCACAACAGACTGCCCTGGCTCCTTTCCTCCGGAAGGGAGGGTGCTCAGGAGCCAGGTAAGAGGAAAGGCTTTCCTTGTGACACAGCCAAAATTTTTTGGGGGCCTGGAAGTTCTCATGTCATGCAATCTCTGCAGAAGCCCATTACTCATCCCTAATTCATGGGAGCTGGCATTATTGCTACATGTTGCTCATTAGCGTTGCTACAACTGTGGGTGGGAGCTCCGAGCAGACGTGTTACTCTCCCTGCCCGGTGTTCACAAGCTGGCCCTTTGTGCAAGAAGTATTATTTTTAAATGTCAAGCATGTATTAAGTAATGACTCAAGGGACTAACACATCAAAGCTCGAGGCTTTGAGTGAGACGCTCATCTGTCTAATAAACATGGAGTTAGATTGTACTGGATCTCATTCATCCTTCAGGCTCAACTGCTCTATTTCACTGTCTCGTATCTAAATATCTGAATCTATAATCTGAATCTAAATCTCATACCTAAATGTGCTGAAATCCAGACCTTTTGCAGGTAGCAGGGCCAAGTGTGAGAAGCAGCAACAAAGCTGAACTTCAGGTGTCAAGAGAGCTCTTGGCACCTGAAGAGTAACACAAAGGAAGAGTTCTGTTCATTGACAACTTGTTTCTTTTCTTACTACTTAAAAATCCAGGCCCAAAATATATGACTATAGAGCCTGATCAAAGCCTGTTAATTTCCATAGTATTCTTGGCATTGACTTTGATAGGCTGTGAATCAAGCCCATCCCCAAGTAGAACATATGGGTCTCTTGCACAGCTTATTTTTATTCCTACTTCACTTTTTTTTATTTATTTCATACATTATTCACAGTTTGTGATGGCAGAAAGACAGTTTATATCAGTGACACAAAGAAGACAAAGAAAGAAATACAGCATATGTGTTGTCATTATTATGAAAACTAAGGCATATTGGGCACAATGCATTTCATTTTCATTATATTACAGGATTCTAATAAGCATCATTGATAGTGAAGTCACTTGTCCTTACCACAAGTAAAGAAGAAAGAAATGAAAACTTTCCAGGTTGTTTTTGAAAATCTTGTATACTGTCTAGGCATTTTAGGCACAAATTTAATTTCACTTCAACATCACAAGTTCCTTTGATGACAAAGTCACGTATCTTTAGTCCCAAACACAAAAGTAAATAAGACATTTAGATAGTTTTCTTTTACTTTGAAGGCAGTTTTACATTTGAAAATGTGAGTGCCTATGTCAGATACATTGAATTTTCTGTTTCAGTCCAGCTCTGGGCTTAGTTAGGGTGATTATCTAATACCTGATAAAACACAACTGTGTCTACCTGAAGGTCTACAGAAATACATGAAATCTTTAAGTAAATGCAGATTAGAATGGAAAGGCAGGATGAACTGTCTCTCATGACCAGGACTCTGGGCTGAGCCCTATGTAATGTGTGCATTTATAACCAAGCTCACATATTCATTAATCTAAGTTATAACTTGGCATCTCAGAAGAGCTGGGGAATGCTGAGCTTTTACTCTAGTTTTATATATTTTATTTTATCTGAATTTTAATTTAATTTAATGCATTTTTTTACCTAATACCTATCAAGTTGGTTTTTTTTTTTAATCCAAATATTCCTTTCACACACTGCCTGCACTTCCTCTCCACTTAGATCTGCTTTTTTTGTGTAGATTAAAAATTCATGTCTGGATGCCAGGAGGAGAGAGTGATTATGAAATCCACTGTAGCGAAATTCTAAACAAATAAATAAAAACAGCTGGGAAAAGTCAAGAAGATCTCCAAGTCAATAGTATAATGTCTCTTGAAAATATGGACAGAATGTTTTCCCATTGAGATGTGGCAATGGCATTGCTAGTAGCATGCAGCAACTAGGGAAGAGAACACTAAATGGCAGTAGCCTTTTGTGGTGATTTTTCTTTTGAAAGGAAGAAAATGAATGAGTATGATTTTTCTTGTGAGTCAGTGATGAATATTTTCCACGAATGCCACTGCAGAGTTTCCTGTAGGTCATAACAGATACAAGTAGGAAGATAAGATTGTTGACTGGGAGAAGATCACAGAATTAAAAAATACATCCCCAATGCTATTTTATTATTTTAGTGAACAAAGAGGATTCTATTTTAAACTATCTATTTTAAAAGATACTTTCTCAGATTTTTCACTCTGAACTGAAATTCACTCCCCACAAGAGCAATAAGGTCATGTTTATACACACTTTCTTTTGCATAAAATTCTCATTCATCAGCTCTGTCCCTGAGTTCTAATAATCCATTTAAAACAATACTTGTGAAAAGAAGACAAAGTGCTCCTATGAACATAGTTTCCACAGAGTAACACATAGGTAGGTATATGCTGCTGCCCCAGCCACTTAAGCATTTTAGATTGTTGGCCAGTGTTTAGATCATGGTTGTGTTATTTGGTGGTTAAAGTGTTTTCAAAGCTTAGAATTTGCTAGGTCATCACATCACAGTTTAAAAAAGCCAGTCAGAAAAGTTTCTTCTGAATCTGAGAAAATTTTTTCAAGATTTTTTTGCTTTCCTTTCTCTAGGACTAGGGCTAATTTTAGTTCTATGCCAAAAAAAGGTCTCCTGGCCTCTTGGGGTAGCAAACCTATACTTCTAAGAGGTGTACATAGTTCTGCTGGCCACTTGTTTCCAATAAACCTGGAAAGAAATTTCAATATACCTAAAGTGGGGAGTAATTATAGAGACTCTGCCTAGTTTTCAAATAAGAGAAGTGCAACTTTTCTTCATATCTGTCTTCTTGAAAAGAACAGCCAGCCTATGCTATATGCTTTTC
Source organism: Dicaeum eximium (assembly GCA_013396995.1). Taxonomy (NCBI): domain Eukaryota; kingdom Metazoa; phylum Chordata; class Aves; order Passeriformes; family Dicaeidae; genus Dicaeum; species Dicaeum eximium. The sequence continues at coordinate 6,258,536 of VWZP01010904.1, read as the reverse complement.
CAACTATATTTCAGATATGACTTTTTATTAATGTCACTGTGATTACTTGCTTTCCTGACTCCTTGTAAGGAATAAGATTTGTTTAATCTCCTTTCTCTCCAAGCCTACTTGTCATCCTGAGTTCCAACTTTAAAATAAAAAAAAAATCTTAATCTGGCTAGTTGTCTCATAGTATTTGGCTTCTTCTAGATTAGGGTGGGTTTTGTGTCTTTAATAAAAGGAGGATATTTTAAGAGCAACTCAGTGCTGACTACAAATATGAAAAAACTTTTAATATTGCTGACTTAAGGACTATTATTACAGATAAAATGTATTTTGATCTACTCAGCAATGTGAAAATATTATATTTGCAGAACAGAAATAAGTTAACCCAACCAAAACTAGCAAAGAGAAGAAAATTCAAAAACCTGGGAAGAAATTAAAGAACAAATCTTCAAAGTATATAGGCATATGTCTCATAGTCTGAAACCAATATCTGAGCAAAAATCTTTCTTTTTGGAAATCTGTACAGAGATATGTGAAAATAATTCTTTGTTCAACACCTTCCTCTAGTTAATAGCATAAAGGAAGTTTTAAATATTGTCACATCCAGAAATGGATTCTGATTTTTATTTTCTTTTAATGACAGTGCTCATGACTGAGACTCGTGAAACTCACAATTCTGGTTTAAACATGTTAAAACAGAGAAAGGAATGAGCTCTGCAATTTGCATAGCAACCTCAAAAACAACAACAAAAATAAGAATTTTACAAAACTGTACTATATTAGGAGACTGAATGACAGCATCCATTTAAAAGCCATATAATGAAGTGGCTGAATTTATCTACAAGACAAATATAAGACTGAAATTTAAAAGTAATACCTCTTTAAGACAGTGTCTCTGTGCCTCAGTCATAAACTGGGGCATTGGTATTAACATGAAACACTAAGCAAACACACAAGATTCTTCATATGCCAAAGACAAGACAATTGTTCCAGCAAAAAGGGTTTTCTTTGTTAAAATCATCTTCTAAGTGTATAGGCAGACACAGGTTTGCAAAAAGAAGTGTAACAATGCATCAACTCAAAGAATATGGCCTGAAAATGTAAACTTTTTCAGTCAGGCAAGTCTTTCTTCAGGTCATATGCTCCAAACTAACATAGATATTTCATGATTATGTCAAAGCTGGTTTTGCAAATATTTAGAATCAAAGTAAATGAGGTCAGAATTTTGTGGAAAAGACCAGTCAATTATCCTATAATTAAAGCCTGCATAATAATGCATTACACCATGGAATATAATTCACATTCAGTGTGCAGCTGTACAACTGGTATTTCCTAACACCAGAATAATAGACTGCAATCTCAGTAATTGTGGCACTGACTTGAAAATCTAGAAGATACAGAAGACGTAAAAGACATTCTCCCCAGAAATTGTGGGTTTGTTTTTACTTTGATAAGCACAATGACATTATGTCTCTCCTCCTCATTCAAAACTCTGGTGAGCAAGTCAATTTTGTGCCTTGCATTGTTAAAATTTTGTAATACTTTTGCAAGACTGACATAAGTGGCTAAGACTAATAAAGCCACACCTTTTAAACACATACTCTTCTTGTTTCTCCTGGCCTGCAACTGCTTACCTTATTGCATCTACTGTACATTCTGCCCTGAGGAAGAAATATGTTCACACTCTGCATTAAATATAGAACAGAAATGCACATGCCTGTAAAAGAAGGGTAAACTGGCCCTCTCTGAGCTAGAGGCTCAGATTGTGAGTGATTGATTTCTCAATCAAAACCAAGTATTTACATGCCTTCAGCTGTATCTTGCACAGAGGTGAGACTTCTTGGTTCATTTGCTACAGTCTCTTGGAATCAGTAAGCTACTGATATAGATGGCAGTCTTAGTCACACTTAAATCCATTTATTTAAAGAAAGCAGAAGTTGCTACTTAAACTCATCTGCAAAAGCTTCAAAAGGTAGTAAATTATATCAAACATCAAGCAAGAAATCAGGCGATTTACATACATACATACCTGTATTTTTAGAAAAGCCTCAACAAGAGTAAAATATCAGAACATAGGTTTCACCAGACCCTGCAACATAACCAGAAAAGTGAAAAAATTCAGATGTGTCCCAAAAGATGTAGCTGGTTAGTGAAACACCCACCCTAGCAGAAATTCAAGTATTCTGGGTGCTTCTTGTAATTTCAGTGATGTTTTCCCAGGATTTTCTCTGCTGAAAAATGCATTATTAAATAATGTAAGATTATCATACGATCCATAAATAGAGGTAATGACCTTAATTCACTTTGTAAGCTGTACATAAGAGGCACATATCAACTTCTATGCTTCTTGGTATACAGTTTTGCAAGCTGGGAGGTGAATAAATCAATTATTGTTCATGACTGTGATTTTATGGGTTGCAAACAGTGTGTCAATCAAACTCAGATTTTTATCCAAAGGAATAACTGAGTGTTTATGCCATTAGACATGAATTGCTGCTTCATTAATTATTAGCTAGCCACTATGTCCAAAAATGGTGACAGAAGAATATTGTGTCTACATATCTTTATGCGACTTGCACCAGAGCTGGAGTATTACCATTAAAATAACTCTTGTTGTCAGTCATTAGGGCTTTTTTCCAAGTTCCGTTCATGCTTATCTACTCATCATGCCTCTTCTTGTTTTTGTAACTCAGTGATGCACAGTGAGTTCTAAATACCATTTGCTTGTTGAAGGCCTGGATTGTTGGCTCCAACCCTTACAGTGCTCTGAGCAAAATCAACATTTTTCTCATTCATTCTACTCCTTTGCTTTCCAGGGGCAGAGCTACCACTGAAGATGATTTGCAGTTTTTGATATATCAACACAGCTCTGCAACAAAAGCTGTCTTGCATGAATTTTAAGCATACAGCTTGAGGAAAGCAACACTTCTGTGTATGTAAAGTCTATTGGTAATCATCTGCACTGCCTTAGAAACTGAGAAGTGTTTTGCACTGCAGGCACTAGGTCATACATTTGCTAAATTTGTTGTATTTGGTAAAAGCAGAATGTGCACATTTTTGAGATCTAATAGAAGCATATAAATAAAGGACTCTGCGTAGCGGCATTGAAATCTTCTGTCACTTTAAGACAAAATTTTAACAGAAAATACCTGGATGTGTAACTTTTCTCTAACATCATAAACAGAATGTTCATTTGGAACTGTATAGTTTATCACTTCCCGAAGCATATTTGGGCTTTTTAGTGCAGATTTTCTTAAGCTGTATGGATACTTACAACTTAAGTAGGTTGTACAACAAGCAAACATAATGGAAAACAAGAGTGAGACCTGGGTTTCTTTCCCTTCTTGTAGCAACTCTACTATGTTGTTAGAAGCAATGACGCTGTAAACTCCGCTGGGTACTGTTAAAATATCTTCAGGAATTCATCAGTTATGACATTCTATTTATTCTTTATTATTGGTTCTTGCAAATGTGATTTCACACAACTTTTTAAAGGGACATAAAATCATTGTGTACCTTTGCTTTTTAAGCAGCTCTGAAGGCTTGCTTACCTTTATGCCCTTTGCCTCAAGCAATGCAGTTTCTGGGCAAGGGTTTGTTCACCTCTCTGTGCCAAGAAAAAGAGTTTATAAATTAATGATCAGTCTGATTTACCAAACTAACAATAACAGCTTTCAACTTGAATCAATAAGAGACATGATTTACCACAGTGTTTTGAGATACCCCAAAAGGCAAATCTAGATAGTTAATCAATTACTATTCGTCCCATGTTTTCTAGAGATCTCAGAAATGACAGAATGATAATTTGAGTTTGGTGAGACCTCTGGAGGTCATCTCATCTAATCCCTTCCTGTTCCAGTATGGTCACCTAGAGTAGGTTTTCCAGGACTATGTCCAGATGTCTTTTAAGTATTTCCAAACGCCATGTTCAAGAGACTACACAACTCACTGTCCGTGAGAGTGCTCAGTCACCTCCACAGTAAAAAATTTTCTATCTTAAGAAAAATAGTTTTGATTAACTGGCAGTGATGAGGAGGAGCAGAAGCTTGGAGTGATACCTCTCAGTTTCACTGTGATTGCTTTGCGATTTCCATGGTCAGACACTATGGACTTTTGTTTTCATTTTTATGTCAGTAGGTGTGTGTCAAGCCCTGGAATAATAAAAAAGTCAGTAAAAATTAATAATGGAATAACAGAAAACCCATTGCCTGAGTCACTTGATGAATGACTCGATGACAACACATGCAAGAATACTCTTTGTTCCTGTGTTAATTGTGAGGCAACTTCACTGCCAGACCTTAGCCACAGTAACTCTACTGCTGCTTCCTAATGTAAGGGGATTTCTCACAGGCATGACACCGAAAAAGTGATTACAGAGAGGACAAAAAAGATAATAATAACAATAGCAGAAGACACCATCCTCAAAATATTTGACCTCTGGGGTACTTCATCTCAAGTGGAAAAACAAACCTGGTGGGGAATGCTAAGGCTAGTTGTGGTTGTTAGAGAAGTTTCCAGTGTTTTCTTTGTCAAGGCAAGATTTTTTTATTTCCACTCTCAGAAAACGTTTCCTATGTTTATCTAACCCATCACATCCATCACACATATATTGTCATTCCTACAGAAACCCTCAGTTTGGCTTTCCAATATAGCTACAGGAAAAGTAAACAAGCAAACACATTCCTTTCTCCTAGTTGTGTCTGCAGTGGCAATGGCCAACAATTTTGTGAGTGAAGTTTTGTCTTGTTTTCCAGTTTGAGCCAACAATTACTACTGATCGATACCAAAAAAGGACAGCAGACTAAACTGAATTTTACCTTTGTCCTTTTGTGGTCTACAGTGATTGACAACTAAATTTGGGTTTGCCATAAGTGAAAAGAGCGAACTCTTGGCAAGTGTCCTGAGATGACTCCACCATCTCCGCTGCTCCATAAATTTGTCAGTTTACTTTCAGGGTTTTTTTGTGGAGCTTTGATGAAGATCAAGCAGAAGGTACATGTCAGCTTTTTCAGGTGTGGAGGTGTCCTCTCATGGTAAGTAGCTTTCAAGTTTATTACATTTGGGGTAATAATATCATTACTATGGTAATGACATAATATGTGCCACTTTTGGGAATGAGAAATTACACATAATTTCTATTTGCTTCAGTCTTGTTTCTATAGCAACAAGACTAGTAATTCTCATTAATGACTAGGTTGTTAGCATTGTTATTTTTGGTAATTCCAGGTTATTAATGTCCTTAGTTTTTCTGCATCTTATTGATGACTAAATCTGAGTGGCTGTTAAATGAAAAAAAATAGGTCCAGTTAACTAAAAACTATCTTTCACAAAAAATCAAAGAGTGTTTTTTGAATCTAGTTTTAGAATTAGCACAGAATTAAGTTGAGAGAATAGAAGTAATAAATCGTTTAGGCTAGAGGCAAAATTCAAACTGACTGGTAAACACAAGTATTAACACAAACCACACAACTGTGATGGAAGTACTGACATTATCATTTAACATTTCAGTTTGCCAGGTTCATCTTTCCACTAGAAAAGACATTTCCCCCCTAGAGTAATATTGCTATAAGAGCAGCAAGGCAGTTTCAGGCACAATGGCTGTCATGAGCTCATTTACCACTGGGATTCAAGGTTAAAGGTTGTGCCTAAATGCCACAAGGTCATTATTGTAGCTACATATTCTGTTACATTTCAGTCTCCTTAAGGGCAAACTGCATGCTAAATGCCGATGCGCTAAAGAATTACAAATATAGTCTTCTAATTATAGAAGATATCAAGATTACACTTACATTCTTTCTCTCCTAAAATGTTGTACAGGTGCCATGAAATAATTCCCCAAAAATTTAATCCACCCTAATAGAACTATAGAGTAAGCTTGGCTTCTTCTCTCTATAAATGCTTATGCATGTCCATACTTTTATCTACTGTTTGTTTGAGTAGTCACATGTTGGTGCCTGCAGGACCAGGAGTAGTTTATCCTACTTGTTTTAACTCTCTTTTCTTAAGAAGGCCTTAAAAATAGAACTCCCTGAAAATGCTTTGATATTAAAGTTTATAATTTCTTTTATGGCGTGCTTTCAAAGTATATAGCAACATTTTGCCATCACTTAGTAAACATTAATAAAGCATTTATAACCTCTTTAAGTTTAGAATGTTGCCATTGCCTTCCAAGCCAATATTAACATGTAAAAATTAGTGATGGACTTCTGCATTTGGTGATTAATTTATTATGTCTTCTGGATTTAAAAATGTGTTACAGCAGGACTTTGGGAGAAAAACAGAAGACTTGGGAGAAAAGAAAAGAACAAGTGAAAGTAAAATGATCTTCTCCCTTATTATTCCCAATCATGAAGTCCATACTGGACCAGATCTGTGACCAAGGTACACAAAATGTTAGACTTTATTTTGCTTCTTGGGAGGTAGGAATTGATTATTTCTCCTGCAATCAGGCAGGCAAAGATCACTGTGTGGACCATGAATTTTCTTTCAAGGTGTATAATAGGGCTGTAAAGTATATCCCACTTCTGCTGCTCATAGTCCTCGGTAGCACAGCTGCAACTTTTGTGCAAACTTTTGATAAAACCTGCCGGTTCTGACACATATATTTACATACACAAAGGAAAAAAAAATCTTCTCTCAATGAAGAAATCCACTTAATTTCTTCCCTGCATTACAAATCAATTCGGAGCCTGTTTTTACTGCAGGCTACTGGACTGGATTTATGGAACTGCAAAGGATAATTTATTTCAATTAATCATTTCCTATACTAAATATTATTCATGTTAAACATATTTTCTTCTTGCATAAAAATATATGGTTCAATATTTAAAACTATTATTTAAAATAGTGCTTTAAACCCATGACAACGGATTCTTAGGCCTTCTGTCCTCCTTTTGGGCAATGGGGACAAAGTAGTCAACTCACCCTACTAGTCAACTCGCCCTAGAAAGATGAATTGTTGGAGACAGGAGATTTTGACAGAATGCACAATGCTAGTTGCCAACTGACACTGTGGGTCAACAGCCATTTAGCATAAATTAAAGCAGTGCGTAGGCTGCTGCAGTCTATGCCAAGACCAATGAATAACTCTTGCTTGGATGAGGATGCCTGGCTCATTCACAGCTCTTCTCAACCTCCTGTGCTTATGGCTTCCTAGTAAGTAGGTGTTCAGGTTCTTTACCGTAAAAAGATGATGGGCTTCAAGGAATCATTTAAGAGATGGATCTGTGACAATGAAATCAAGCCAATCATCAGCATTTGCTTTATCAGCTATCATTTTTTACATACAAAAATAGTGAAAAAAAGGCTAATAAAACCCCTCACATTTGTTTAGAAATAGCTAATGCCTTTTAGCAGAAAATTCCCGCAGATGCATTTTTGCCTATAAAGCATATGATATTTCAAATCACAAACTTGGCAAATTTCAAGCACCTGACACGGAAGAACATAATGGGAATATTCAACATGGGCAGCTTCTCTTCAATGTAGCCTAAGAAATGAACATTAGTGATGTTCAGACATTTTCTGACAAGCTGGATTCTAAACAGGTTTTGTCAGAACTGAGGTTTTGGTAGAAGTCTTCCCAGCAAGATGAAAATTCTGATCAAAACTATGGGTAGAATCAAACCTTGAGAAAGGCCACTGATTCAGGGAATTACAGGCATTACAAAGAAATTTTCCCTTGTTTATTTTCACCTCCAAATGCCCGACACTTTGATATTTTCAGAAGACAGAGAACTTGGGGAGAGAGGTAGCTCAAAGTGACTTTTTGATTTTCCTAATGTGGTGTGTTGACCCTGGCTGGATGCCAAGCACACACCAAAGCCACTCTATCACTTCCCTCCACAGCTGGACAGGAGAGAGAAAATATAGCAAAAGGTTCATGACTTGAGATAAAGACTGGAAGAGATCACTCACCAATTAGCATCAAATGCAAAACAGACTCAGACTGGGAAAATTAGTTGAATTTATTGCTAATCAAAATCAGATCCTGATAATGAGAAATAAAACAAATCCTAAAAACACCTTCCCCCCAGCCCTCCCTCCCAGCTCTACCTCATCCCCCAGTGATGCAGGGAGAGAGGGAAGGGAGGTTGTGGTCAGTTCATCACTTGTTGTTTCTGCCTCTACCACGGAGAGGAGTCCTGCCCCTGCTCCAGTGTGGGGTCCCCCCACATCAGAGAGTCCCCATGAACTCCTCCAACACTGCTCCCAAGGGAAGCAGTTCTTCACAAATTGTTCAATGTGGGTCATTTTTCCATGGGGTGCAGTCCTTCAGCCACAGCCTGCTCCAGCCTGGGTCCCTCACAGGTGACAAGTCCTACCAGGGAACCTGCTCCAGTGTGGATTCCTCTTCCCACAGGTCTGCAGGTGCCTGCCAGGAACCTGCTCCAGCACTCCAGGCCTCCCAGGGGGTCACACTCTCCTCTCAGGCATCCCCAGGTGGGTCTGTCCTGCTCACGAGAAGAGCTCCTGCAGCACACAATCCACTTGACTGCCTGTACATTCAGCTGTACCTTCTCTGCAGCACAGCCAATTGCTCCATCCTCAAAACATTTAATGGTGATGCATGAATAGACATTCTTGTTTCTGTCCTGACAGATTTTGAAATTCAGCCCCTTCTGATGGGAACAATATAAGCAACAGACTGTGCTATTCTGTGCCAAAGCTGATTAATCTTAACTAGTAGTTCCTCTGCAGGGGAAGACCCTCTTCCTCTAAAAGTAATAGTTTGTCCAAAGACTGAACCAATTTTGAACTTCTTGAAAGACCTTATTTAATAAGAAAAATTACTTTTCCCACCATCTTTAGCTTAGCTTTTTAAAAATTTTATTTCTATGAGAATATAAAATTCAAAAGCTTCTGAATTCACAAGAGCAATTCAAATATTCAATAGAACAATTATTTTATTTTCTTTCTATAGGCTTTCCTTTAATTACAGTCACTATTACATGTAGTGGCAAAAGCTCAAAAATTTCAGTACTTGCCCTAACAGCAAAACCCATATGCAAAAAATATATTATTCTAATAAATAATGTACACCATGTATAATTTTCTGGAGATTTCAGTAATGTCCTCTTTTTTTGAGCTTTCAATTAATTTTCCAGTTTAAAATAAAAGGTGAAAAACCTTACTGTCAAAATATTTTCCATGGTAATCTGTTCCCCCTTACTTTACCAAACACTGTTTTAACACTTTAACCATCTTTCCAGATTCTCTTCAGATATCCTAGTATTTTAAATATATCCATATATATATATATATTCATTGGCAATTCAGCTAACAGGAATAGACACATGCTGCACAAGTTACATTTTGCCTGTCCAATCTTTTACCACGGGTTTTGGATTATGTTCTGTTCAAATAATTTAAGAAGCAGTATTACAGCTTTACAGTGTCTGCTATCTTAAACCTCTTTGATACTGATTTCAAAACATGCTTAATTTTGATTCTAGCCTATTGTGCTGGGTTAAATATTTCAGTGAGGACACCCAGCTACATTTTAAGAGTACTTGTCAAAATTGTTAGTTTGGTTGCTGCACCCGATTTCTATATACCCATGTAGGTAAAGATATATTTAAGAGCTTTTTTTGTTGTTAAAAACAGTGCTAGTGGGGGAGGTATTATGTTCCTTCAAGATGAACACAGCACTTTCTAATTTTTGGCATGCAACATTCATCTCTTAGCATTATGTCTCTTGTCAAGCCTTGAGATCTTCCACGGCCCAAACTGACATTTTATGTCAAACATTTACAAAACTTTATTTTCCAATTGCTCTTAGACCAAATGAAGCACCATTCATGTAGTAACATCAGATATCTTGAAGGATACTACCCACATAGGTTTACCAAAATGTAGCAACTACTGGAAATCTGTCACAGCATGTATTTTTTTAATGGACTTTCAGCAAATTTTCACATTAGTTTTTAAAGTTTCTACTGATATTAGTATCATAAAGTGGTAGCACTATTATTGCTAAAAAGTGATGCCATCTATTTTTTTTTCTTATTGAAGTAGTTATTAGATTTTCATTTCTGTAAGAAACAAAATGCTTAACATTAGCATTAACGGTTTCACGTGTTGTCACATTATATTAGCTACTGCCATTGCATCCTAATGATCTCATACCTGTCCTTGTCTGTATTTTTTAAATGTTATTCAATGTTGCACCTGATGTGCTTAACATCTATCTTTCATACTGCACTGTGAAGTCCTGCCTATGCTTCAGGATAAGTGCCTTAATAATGGAAATAGAGGAGGAATTTTGAAAAGCTATTTCTGAATTTATGATCTTGATATGATGTGATATGATATTATATGATTATGTGGCTTTGTCAGTAAATTGTTTTAAGTATATTTCACCTTTTTTTAATTATGGTTTTTTAAAGTATTTTAAGTATGCATAATGTGCATGTGCAGAAATAGTAGACTACGCAGTATGAGACAATGTATTCTTTTAATCACATTTATTCTTTTTCTACTAGGTGATCAGTATTGTAGTTGGTTCATAGGAGACAATTTAGTTTAAATATCAAAAAACCTCTATGCAATTTCACACTAAAAGCTGTTCTCAAGAAACAAAGGCTATCTAATTAGTTTTTGCAGAGAGCAACCTCAATAGCTGAGTTTTGAATACTTTGGGCATTTTTTATAACACTTTCTTCTAAAATATAAAGAATTTCAAACTGTGGATGTCTCAAATATTTTATTTAATTTCCAGGTGAGCTATGTGATTTGTCCTTCATTACCCAATGGTCTGTTACTAAACAGACAGCTGATTTGGTTCATTTATGTGTGATGTTCTGAAATACCACAATTCGGTTCATTTATGTGTGATATTCTGAAATATCACATTCTGCTCAGTAAATAGATTGTTTGTGCATTGGGGTTTTTTTGGGTTTTTTTTTTTTTTTTTTGCTACAGATCTTTTAAAATCACAGAATGGTAGAAAATGATGGCTGGAAGGGACATCAAAAAGTCATCTATTTCACCCATTGCCTAAAACAAGATGCAAAATATACCTGTATTATTCCTGACAACTGTTTGTTGATTCCATTCTTTAAAACTATCAAAATGGATATTTTTGAAACCTCCTCAGGCACTCTTGTCCAGACCTTCATCACCCCTGCTTTTAGAAGGTTTCCCCACAGCCTATCCTGAATAATTTTTAAATTAATTTTATCCCTTTAGTTATCATTTCTACAAAAGATTTTGTGAACAGATAATTTTTCTTCTGCAGCAACATTCTAGGCACACATAACTGTTTCCTCTCCTGTGTGAGGAAGTGGACATGGGGGTGTTTGCATGGAAAGTATCATCATAATGTGCAGTTTTCCATCTGCTCAGGTAAAAATGTACAGGTAGCGTTATTTTCCACTTGGTCAAACAGGTATAAAAAGTTCCAGATTTTCATATTGAGTGAATTAAAAATTTATATTAAGCCTTCTTACAAATCGAATATACACTGAGAAAAATCCTGACCCTACTGATGTCCACAGCAAATTTAAGGTACCAGAGTTGCACATTTTGGCCATTAGACACTTGAAATGTGTCTATGTGTACCTACGTTAGAAAATAAAGCTTATTTCATATTCAAGACTGCATGGATATCTAATATATACCTTTCACACAGAGAATTCAGTGAATATCTGAATGCATGAGTTAAGTCATTTTTTCAGAGGACTCTGTGCTTGTAAGTGCATCTATTTATCACATTTTCTTACCATTAATTTCTTACTAGTGGAACATGCCCTGTTCCTAAGTTGCATTACTGTCATTTATCTGTCCTTGGTCCCTCCTCTCCTAAACTCTTGCAGCGTTGAGAGGACACAAAGTGTGTGCTGTTTGCAGAACAGAGCATTGTGGTGTGCTCTGCATGTTGGGGTTTTTTGTTACTCAATGTGATAATACAAGCAGAGTGTGATAAGAAGCTAAATCTCATACAAGACAATCTCTTATGCAGACTGTCCATCTTCAGTGCATGATATTATAACTAATCAATTGTTTAGGCTTTTCCTAATGCTTTGCTTTTTGCCCACAGGTAATCTTGTGCAACTAGCAATGGGACCACATTGCATGACATGAATATTATTATGAGATATTATTAATATCTCAGGGACAGACTTCATTATACATTGCCACAACTCTTAGAACAAATTATGCATATTTTGTATAGTCCAGGTTACCATGGTAAATATTTTCCTCTTTAACAGAGAATAAAATTAAATAGAGAAACAAATACATGCAAAATTTGTTTTAAGGGAAGCAACATACATAAAGCAACACTCTTTTAACCGATGAGTGTGGCAGTGGTTTTTCAGTAAATAAACCCCAGTACTTTGTTACATTAAACCAAAACAAAAAACTGAACATAGTCAAATACAATATAGTTGAAATGGCCAAAAGATAGCTGCACAGTCAATAGCATATAATACATTGTACAAGTACTAGCTTGGTTCAGCTAGGAGAGAGGCCAAAGTTTCAGTGTTCATTCTTTAATATGACAGTTGACTAGTTCCATATTATGGAACCATGAGGTTCTATACTTTTCCTTTCCATACTCACCACTTATAAAATTGACATTTGCAGTCAAGCTAGAAACTCAGTTTAAGATCTGAATGTCTTCCTTTTAGTCCTTGCAGACATATTGTTACTGGCAAAAATTAATCTCTAAGCCAGCCTCTGCCTCACTATGCCATCTGAAGGTAGTGCCACAAACTTGTCACAAGTACAGCCTTAGAGAGAGCCGGATATTGATCTCACAGTTCAGCCTGAGCAAATTACAGCTCTGGGAAAAAAAAAATCTGAAAGCAACACTGAAATGTTTCTTTAAAGAAATGTTACATTACCTCAGCATACCCTGTCGTGGACTTGTTTCTCAACCCAAATTTGAAAACATTGACTGGTATACTGGAAGGTGGAATCTCATTTCTCTTCCTCTTCTGTGCAGAGTAAGAAAGAAATGTTACCTACCTCATTTATCTCTGTTGAAGCAAGGAACTTAGCTACGTGCAAAAAGAAACCATTCCATGTATTATGGCTAAAGACAATGGCTTTATAGACATTACCTGGGTAGAGAGTAGCCTGCAATCCAAACATGCTAATTGCTGCACAAATTCCTGCCTACACAATCTCTCTTTATCAGAAGAGTAACAGGGGGAAGCTTCCAAGTAAAAGTATGTTTTCAGGGCATTACATCTAAATGTTTCAGGAATTAGCACTGGCTACCAAGGATTTTGCACTAGTATTAGCAGTGTTATGAGCTTCTGGTACAGACAAGTATAGTATGCTTCAATTGACTTCACTTTGGTAAAGCATAATTTGCTTTGTGTCAGGACTAAATTCTATTTGCTGGCTTTGAGTAAAATGCAGAAGAACGGTTCCAGTTGTAGTTTCCTACAGTTCATCATTCAAAAATCCCTGGAAATTTTTCATGTTTATTGCATTGCATGACAGTCTAACTTATGTACTTTAATTATGAACAATCTTAAGGGTTTTTGTATAATTTCATATGACAAATAATATTTTTATCTTGTTAAATATTGTGGAGATCTGTTTATATTGCTGACAGAAACTGTTCTTCACCCATGAACACGGCTGCACTTCAGCAATGGATATCTCTTTACCTTTAGAGTTTGCAAAAATAGTGCATAATTTTGTGTTTGTGGCCTCTTGCTTGGAAAATGTAAATTCATTATCCTTGTTCCCATTCAAGCCTATGTTAATGAGGTGCTAATGTCTCTATCTGGTAAGACTGATCCAAAGAGTGTATTTTCATGTATTTGATGGAAAAAAGAGAAATCTATTGCTGTATTTATTATTACATTGCATGATCTAAATATATTCTTTATCGTCCCCAAAAAAACGGTATTTTTGCTCTTAACTGGTTTACTTTTAGTGCATTCTCCTAGCTTAAAAAAGGGAAGGGCTATCAACCAATCCAGAGAATATCATGAATTGTTGCAGTCTCCTAAGTCTTTCACAGTAAACTTAAAAGTTCAAACAATAAAAACAGATAAATAGAGGAAATGTCAAACTGAATTCTGGGTAATGATCAGATCAGCATGCTTTTATACAATTTCCATCACTTTGAATTTTAAATCACCTTTTAAAGGGCACTAAAGCATTCTTGCAAATTAGTCTGCACTCCAATTAATGCACCCAACATGACAATAAGACCAGTTTCAGCTTGGCTAAGCAGACCAGTCAACCAGGAGGATGTGACTTGAGGACTTGGAGAGCTTGTGCCTCCACCTTTTTTCCCTCTCTCTTCACAGCAGCTTAGGTCCAATTAGGCCAGTTAATCTGCCTAAAACCATTGGAAAAGAAGGATTTCTCTAATAAAGATGAAGCATGGTCTGAGAGGACATACAAATTAAGTCTACTCTTTTCAAAAGACAGAAAATTCCAAGATTTCCCTTAGCCATATATCTTAAAGAGGTATTTCTTTTGGTCAAGACTAAATGGTTTTTCTCCATGGGGATTTTAACTTCAAGAGATCTTTCTATGACATTTGTTAACATGTAAAGGATTTCTCTTTTGTCTATTTATTTTTCATACTGTGCTCATATTTGACATCCATTAAATTTTATAAGACTAGACTGCAAGCGGTAGTGATGAGAAATGCCAGGTCACATTACAAAAAAATGTTCATAAATAGAAATGACTTTGTGTTTTTCAGTCAAGAAGTAAATAATACTTGCATGAATATATAGATATTTGAGTAGCCTAATCTGAGATTTTGAAAAGGAAAATTGAAGGGTCTGAAAAGCAACCTATAAATACATGCTTATATCAAAACACATGTTAAAAAGTTGAAAAAAAAATCTTGCAAAATAGATAAACCATTTTACATAGCATTCAGCTCACTCATTAACAAAAACAAAAATAAAAGGTAAAAAATCTCTGTCCTGTTTATTGTTAGCGCTGGTGCATGGGAACTCCATTGTATACTCACAGCACACTTTGAACTTTCTCATTTCTTTTGCACTTCACTTATATGTATAATAAATATATATGTAAAATTCTAAGATGTATTTCATCAAAATTAGATGAGAAACATTCAGTCAGATGCACAATAATTACATATTGTTTTTTTTAATTACTTCAATTTCTCCTCAGAAAGCTCATGCTACCCTTGATTGCAGCAGCTGCTTTTTTAATATATTGAAGTAGGATTTGGGACAGAAGGGAAAAGTATTAGCTCAACAACAGCATCTAATGCATTAGTAACATTTTGGACTGCTCAGGTAAAAAAAAAAAATAGAAAAGGTATTAAATATTTTTTTAAATTAAAATGGTGATACAGAAATGTAATGATACTGGAGTGCTTTATGTTACCTACAGCTAGAATAGAAGTTTTCTTATTTACCTTGGCAACAAAATGTTAAGCAGCTTTATCACAAGCTTATTTTGTTAAAAAATTTGTAATCACTTTCCCTAGAATCCTTCACTCTGACATAAATTTTGTTGGGGAACATGCAAAATATTCTTTTTTAGCCTCGGTGCTTTAAGTAAAACATTTTGTTCAAAACAAAACTGAAAATTTCCCACTGTCTCTTTTGACCAACACAAAAGCCACTAAAGCAGTGAGGTTTTGTAATGGGCTGTTTATTTAATCACTATCTGTATCATGTAAATGTTGTTGATATTCCATCCCACCTCTTTGTTCTGATGGCAAGAGGCAGTTCTGAGCATATTAGCAGGCTCACAAATAAACTGGTTGGCTGCTCAGTTGGTCAGCCTCTGACCACCACAGCTCAGCCTGGTCCCTACTCCTCAGATCCACGCTGAGAAGCTGGTTTCTCTGGCTGCTGTCTGAAGCTGGTTGTTTATTCATTCAGCTCTGCCAATCCAGATTATTCTTTCATTTGGATCCAAGCTTTATCTGAGTATTTTACCTGAAATGACAAATCAATGGCATTGGCAAGTTATTTTTAACTTCCTTCCTTCCCTTATGATAGCCCCAGCTCAGCAGATAAGAGGCTACTATATAATCCTGCTGCTTTATGCTGCAAAGTTTGAATTCTAAGAAAAATACCAAGATAGGCCCGTCCCTATAAAATTCCACATACTTCCACATACCAAAGACACTGATTTTTAAGACCTGGGAGTCCCTATCCTAGCGTGCCAGCTATGCAAGTTCTGTGTCTTGATTCATGGATTCAGTTGAGTGTGCACCCACTTTTTTCATTCCACTTTCAACCTTATTCAACTAAAAGCTTTGGTTGAAATAATGGCTGAGCAGCCACAACATTGCATGAAGTTTGTAGATGAGAGAACACTGAGAAAGGACTTAGATTTAGAAAGCGAATTTTAGTTGTAGCAGATGAAACAGAGGAGTGAGAAAATATAGTGGAAAAAGGAAAGTATCAACACAAAGGGACAGAAGAAGAAAAATAAGAATAAAAATGCACTACCAGAAAAGATGAATGAAAAGCTAG